>CM040242.1:43521723-43564951 GCA_022545495.1 Chrysanthemum lavandulifolium | reverse complement strand
GAAAATAAAGGCGGGATAGTTTGTAGCAGTCTACACCTAAATAAATGCTATTTATGTTTGACTTTAGGTCAAAGAACAAGATCACAATATCAGTTACATGCGTTACTCAAGCCTTCAAAAATCAAAAAGATATAATCAATAATTATACCCAGGATACAATTAGGGGATTCCGATCGTGTAGCAACTAACACAAACCTAGGGTTATAAAAGCATGACAATCATTGAAGAAGACCAAGGCATTAGTGATTCACCCCCAATTTTGACAGGTAAGTGATCCTTAAAGTAATTTGTTATTTCTCTTGTGTTAACAGTATATTAATATTATGCCATAATTGCATGTTGATTTTGAAGTTCGAAAAATCCGTAGGTTAAGTGATCTTGGAATGGCGAAAGATGATGGAGGATATGATGGTGTAACTGACTTATCTAGTGATCACGAGAATGTTCATGTACCAGGTATGAATATCATTTATTAATAACTTATTGTTGTTTTTTTAGTGTGAAAATATGTATCTGAATGTGTATGTGTACCTTTTTGATAGATGATTGTATTTGGTACATTAGTATTTTTCAAAATGGTTTAAAATGAGCACATGTGCTCAAAATGGTTTAAATATTGATGATGTATCTGTACCTTAAAGTTTTCTTACATGAGTTGTGGATCGCAATTGGTGTGTTTGGTACATGAGTTGTGGTACCAATGGGTATCTTTAGCACATGATTTAACTCACATTTAAGAGGTCAACATTAGACTTACTTGATGATAACACATGACTTGTTTACATCATAATTGCTTATACTTGGATAGTGTCGGTTTAGGCATTAGACTCACTGATTGATAACACATAACTTGTTTGGTACATGATATTCCATTTGTTTGTTTAGTTCATGGTTTGTTTGGTACATGAATTATGGATTGCAATTGGTCTCTTTGGTACATGATCTAACTCATTTAAGTGGTAAACATTATCACTCAAACTTTAAATTTCAGTCCAATTTTTTTAGGATAAAAGATATTGCAAATTGTGCATTTTAGAGTGTGTGTGTTTTACATTGTGCTAAGGAATATTTAAAATTACGGTACATGAGTGTATTTGATAGGTGGATGCGTGTATATGTGTACCTTATTTGGTACATTAAAGTATATTATACATGAATGTATTATATAGGTGTATGAGTGTAGTCTACCACATGCTCAAAATGGTTAATATTTGGTACATGAGTGTTGTGGATGAGTGTGTCGAAATGTTTTGAAATGAGTTCTGTCCCAAGAATGGTGTAAAGGTTGAAGAATGTATTTGTGTACCTTATTTTAATGCATCATGCACCTTGTGTCGGAAAGTTATTGGTATGTATTTGGTACATGAATGTATCTTTGTATCCTTGAATGAACCAAAATATCGATAGAAAGTTGTAGATGTGTTGAACCAAACACACATACTTTGTAGATTTAAAATTCCATTCTTTCTTTAGTTATGTGAACACATGTGTTTCAACCATCTAGGATTTGTATTTTTATAACATATGCGTATTTTGGTGTACATGATTCGGGATCTGGAATTCTTGGCGGTAGTAGAAGGAAACGAACAAGAAATGTATCAGTAAAGAAGCATCCTGTGGGTAGTCTTAAAGGAGATGTGTTTTTACCTTCAATTGTTGGGGAAATAGAAGAAGATGATGGCAGGGGTGTAGTAAAGAAGGGAAATCCAAAGATGAGTAAATTCTTTATTGTTTCCTAGGACCAAGGTGGTGATGATGGTATGGTGAAGAAGGTTCTTTGGCAAACGAATATCGAGTTTGAATAAACAAAGAACTAAAAAGGGTCTAGTTGATGAGGAGAAGGAGGATAAGGAAGATGTTGATAATGAGGTCGAGGTGAGAAAGCGAAATAGGAAGAGTAAGTTGGTTGGTGATGGAAAAGTTGAACATGATGCTGTAGGGAAGAATAAAGGTGAAAAGGGTGTTGGATGTAAGCTACATGCTGTAGACCAGATACATTCATGAGTATCGTTATGGTCGTTGCATCGGCTCTTACCAAACCTATCACCAAAACAGCGAGAAGATGTTACAAAAATGGGGTTTGGAGCAGTCCTTGGGTTTAGCATTAAGGATGTACCTACTAGATTAAGTTATTGGTTATTAGATAACTTTGATGAGGATAGATTTGCACTAAATGTGGATGGTAAGGCCCTGTGTATTACCAGGGAGACAGTTAGAGATGTACTTGGGATACCAATGGGGAATGTACATGTGGAAGCTAGTGATGAAGCTGATTTCAGAGATCTTGTTGTTGTTGAATGGAAGCGGCAGTATGGAAATGAGACAAGGTATAAGCACATCCCCGTGGAGCAACAGATATACAACCAACAGGAAGGAGGTTGGATGTTTATGCTCAAATTTTTGGTTCTCTACTTCACATCTATTGGAGAATCAAACAAGAACGGCATTGTGAACTTAAGGTTTCTAAACTATATCCGGGATGAGAACGATATCCCCGGATTTGATTGGTGTACCTATGTTATTGAGTGTCTCGTTAGGACCAAAAAAAGCTTGGTTAGGACATCCATTGTTGCGGTGGTGATTGTTACGTTGGTATGTTTTCAATATAATGTATCGGTCAATTTTGAACAAACTAGAAGAAGAGAGGTTAAGCCGAAGAGTGTGGAGGTACAACCGAAGAGTATCGAGGTAACTATAAATAGTTCTAAAAGTTATATGTGTATATTGTACTGATATAATGTTGTAATGATATACTGATACCAGTATCCAAATGTGTGAGTTTTAAAAAAGGTATCGTTAATACACATAAACATGTTATTTATGCTTGGAAATGAAATGTAAATAGTGCAATTGAAACAAGTGTTTTTTTGGTTTCTAGTAACGTAAGTGTGGTACATGCAATATTTATGTGATGATGTGTCTTTTGATTTTAATACATGAAATTATAAAGAGTGTAGCGGCAAAATTCAATAAAGCGGGGGAGCTTATAGATGAGGCAGACGAAGACTTGGATGAGGCTCTTGAAGAAAATCCGACTGATGCAGGACTTCTTCAGATGAAGGAGCTACGAGATGTTTTGTTTCGTTCACGTGTGTTTAGTGAGCCAACAAATGAAAGTGCAAAACCAACTAAGGAAGGGAATGATGGGGAATATTGTACTTCGAAAAAGGTTGTACCAAAGACTTGGAGTTTCAAGGATACGGATGAGCCATTCCATTTACTCGGTTCTATGGGACACCATCTGCTTATGTAGCATATAGTGAACAAGTGTCGTGAGAGAGAAGTAATAAAGAGAAAGGCTTAGAAGTGATCGGGTAAATGTTTCAAAATTCGATTTAAACATAACATAACCACCTACAACACGGGGTAGAAGTGTAGATGTGTCGCGTTGACAATACATTTCTTGAATCGGAAGAACAGTGGAATCCCTACATATTTATGATTCTCAAGATCTACCACATTTCGATTGTTTTACACCGAAATTAATAGTTGGTAGACAAGAATCGAATGTGTCGGGTAATGTGTCTAAGATTTCAATTACTCCGTACACCATTGTTGGAGGCACACCACTTACGACCATTATCCCAAAGGATAAAATTTTAAGGCCTAAACATTATGCCGACGATTGGAAGTCTTATGTTCCCCGTGGATAAGAAGGGCATGTTCTTTGATTGTTGGCTTGTCGGGGTACAAAAGAGTGTTAGGACGAATAACATAAGATTTATGTGGTTTGGAGGTCGAGGTTGGTGGAAGAAGATGAAGATCTTCATCCTTTTTAGTGAGAGAAACTAGAGAGAGGAGGAGAAAACACAAAATTTTATTGATAAAACACACAATACAAATAACAAAATGCTTCACCTCACCCCTCATGGAGAGTCATGAGGGGTATATATAGAACCTATCTTTGCCACTTAAGCGATACTAGTCCCTAAGGGCAAAGTATACTACGCGTCTAGTCCAATTCACGTAAGTGACGTTATCTTTATAAAAGCGAGGCTAAAAATCTCCTCCAAGATACCGTCACACGTGAATGGTTCTAATGAGACCTATAAATACAAAACAAAGTAAATTACAATAGTAATGAACAATGTTGACTTTCTTGAAGCTTGAGTCTCTGTAGTCTGAATCTTGAGGCAAACTTGAAGTTCTCCCTTGGATGACCTCGGCATTTTATCTTTAGCAGCTGCACAAATTCTTGTAGCTCTAAACTTCAAGCGTAATGGTCTAGTTAGGTTATTACTCCCTCCCAACTAGTGAGCCTTTTCTTTTACGCTCCCTCCCAGGCCGACAACACTCTTCAAACACGCCTTTAATCTTGAGACACGCAGCGGAGAAAGTAAACTCTTGATCGTACAATGGTTGTCGTTACGGGAACATCATAACAACATAACTCATAGTATTGCATCCAAGTTGGTAAAAAGCCCGATGTACACACACTACTTATCCTTCTTTAGTCTTAAGCACAAATCCTTCAGTAATCCAATCACGGAAGATGAAATACCAACTTCTCCTCCTAATGGTTGCGAGCTATCAGAATCATCATAATGTTGCGTACATGCCGTATTACCTTCTTGATGCAATGATAAAACATCATAGCTTGATCATAATTTCCGTGAGAATATGTCGCAAAAATACTCTCAATAATTTTCTCTAACCAACCTTTAATCGAACCTCCTTTGAATTCACCGGCTAATAGTAATGACCACATATGGAGATAACCCGATACGACTAACTTGAAAAGGAATTAAACATCCCAACTTTGTGACTTACTGCTTGTTCTAAATTTTGAACAATCCACAACGCCGTGTGACACCGAAAGCACAACAACGTAACTCCTTAAAGTGATGGTTACACAATGTGAGCACTACAAGCGTAACTCCTTACCGGTCATAACCAGATTTTCAAATTTCATAATGTGCTCTAAACAAGTTATCTTGAGACATGCATCCAACCAACCATCGTCTCAAAGATAAAGAAGTCCACCCGTGAAATATCACTTCAATTTCTCAAATCAATAATGCCGTACAAAACCACGTAGTCATTTTTGGATCTTTGCTCAAGCCGTGAATTATGTATCCTCCGTGAAATTTTACCATACCAAATATTACCATGCTTAATCAAATATTATCAAGAATTTATATTGCTGAATTCAAGATAATAGCATTTGATATATCATTCGTATACACAGCCCAACTGACCGGATCCATAATATCATTTGACCATGAATACAAGTCCACGTCAACTGATGAGGCCCAGTCCACTTGCAAGTAACAAGATCCGATCCATCAAAGCCTTTCAAAAAACATCCGGTTATAAGACAAAGTGATATTTCACTTTAACCTAAACCTAAATCACATTTCACAAACATTCGCCTACCAACACCTCATATCACTCTCACCAAACCAACTCATCTTCAACACACTCATCTCAATCATCAGTTATCTTCATCATCATCATAACCGAATCACACAAACACAAACCCAATAAATAATCCCATCAAATAGAGCCACACAAACACGAACACAACCGAACAAGATGTCATCAATTTCTTTACAATCCGAATCAAGAGCAAGTCAAGATCCTTTGGAGGGTCACGGTAGGTTCGACTTGGTTGTTTTGTTTAGTTGTCAGTGTCGTGTTTTGATAACCGAAAGAAGGAAACGGGTATAACAAATAATTGTTCTAACACGTTTTCTTAGGTGTCAGATATTTAAAAGAAGCTAGGCTTCAAATAAATGGATCGATGATGATTGAATAAATTTCCGTGTGTTAGACCTTTAAAGGTCGTGATGTATCTTTGAAGTCTAAACATTTGTAACACACGAGAAACGAAAATAAGCTGAGATCTTTTAGTTAATTTATTTTAAGTACGAGTCTTGAAGATTGATAAGAGATGGGGAGTGATTGTGAGGGTTCTTGAAGTGAGTCTAGATGTAGGTTGAATGATTGGTTGTCTCGGACTAATGATGGATGAAGTCGGGGATGGTATATGGTATTCGTTTGTGGTCATGGTCATTTTACAGCGTAACCATTTTACTTTGAAACCTTATGCGTAAAAACATGTCATAACCTTACGCGTAACGTCATGCTTATCGTAAGCTTCGCGTAACCTTGCTTAGGCGTAAAGCCGTGCTTAGGCGTAAAAGCATCGCGTAACATTTTCTTCGTGTAACTTCACACTGGCGTAACTTGCTCAGTAGATGTATCCTTGTCGTAAGTTTAGGGTTTTGACCCTTGATTTTTTTTTCGTGAGTTTTCCGACCAAAAACCCGTTCGACTTCATAATAAACCCGAAAAGCATAAAACTGCTTCTTTTTGACCATGTAGACCATATTAAGATGAAGGTTTGACCACAAGTATTTCACGTATTGGTAACACAAAAGTCACATAAGATACTGTTTGGACAAGTTATGACCCAAGACAGTTAACATGAAGACAAGGACTGTTTGTGTTTAGAACAAAAAAAAATAAGGATACAAAAACTTGTATAAAAAACTGTTTTACACAAAAGTAATCGGAAAAAAAATTTCCGACCCACAAAAATAGGTACAAAAACAGTTTGGACAAGATACAAACCACAATAAATCGTCAAAAAGTAACCATGGCTCTATACCACTTGTTAGGACCGAATAACATAAGATTTATGTGGTTTGGTGGTCGAGGTTGGTGGAAGAAGATGAAGATCTTCATCCTTTTTAGTGAGAGAAACTAGAGAGAGGGAGGAGAAAACACAAGACTTTTATTGATAAAACACACACAATACAAATAACCAAATGCTTCACCTCACCCCTCATGGAGAGTCATGAGGGGTATATATAGGCCCTATCTTTGCCACTTAAACGATACTAGTCCCTAAGGGCAAAGTATACTACGCGTCTAGTCCAATTCACGTAAGTGACGTTATCTTTATAAAAAGCGAGGCTAACAAAGAGTTACGGATTGTTTGTTCAGTGGTCGTTTCTCAGAAACGTAAGTAAAGGTGTATTAGTAATAACTGTTACGTATAACCCGGTTAATTTTTTTCTTTATTCATTGTTATTTGTGTTACAGGGACATCCTGTTCAAGAATGATTATGCATATGCAGCGAGGATCATGTTGGAGAGCTTGTGCCCGGGGATAAAGATATCAAGTGAGGTGGTAGACGTGTTCACAAAGGTCCTAAATCATCTTTGAGAATTACCATAATCCGAAGAAGCATTTGTGCAAGGTGTTTTGTGATATGTCACTTACGGTACATATTATATAACACATTAGTAGATTGGTACACATCAATAATATTTAGTAGAATGGTAAATATCGGAACCTTGATTTAATTTCGTATTTATGTTTTAAGATGTTACTAATAAAAATAATTTTGTGGAAGCAGTGCGAATGGGATGTAAAGGATTTGAATAGCAACAAATTTGATGTCAAGGAGGCAGATCGGCATTTTGCGAACAGCAATTTATAGAAGTTTTGCAAATGTGGATTTGGTAATATTTAGTCATAAACATCTATTTATGTGAAAATGATACATTAGTGTAATAATCTTTGTGTATACCTTTCTGCGTAAGTGTTTCTCCCCATAATTCAAGGTGGTCATTTTTGCGTTTTATGTATACATCTCAAAAGGAAGGAGGTACATATCTTGGATAATATGATGTTAGGGAGTGAAGATGTGTCAAAGAGATACGGTGGTCTAGTTGATTTTCTGGTACGTTTATCGATGACTAAAGTTTGTATTTTTTAATTAGTATGTGGGTAAATTAAGAACTGATATTTTTTGTAAACTAACTACCTTGTTTGTTAATCAATACAACAGGTCGCGAGGTTTGAATACTTCATTTCAATGGAAAATCATCGAGCATAGGGGTTTATGAGGAATGTTGAACGCAAGATCTTACGCTTGGGATGTATGACAAAACACAACGTAATTGACTGTGAGGTCTTTGCGATGCGACACATGGAGACCTACCTATTTGGCGGGGAGTGTGATGACCTTTGTGAATTTAGAAGAGAGGGAAAGGATCAACAACATCAATTAGATGAGCTCCGTAAGAAGTATGCTGCAAAAATTCTTTTTCGGACATAAACAAGAAGAAAGCGATTAACCGTCTGAGCGCGAAGCATATAGAATGCTGCCTTTAAAAGAAAAAGAAAGATTAGAGGTTGCTTCATTGGAAACTGTTAAGGGGCGTGTTAGGACTATGCTTTAGTGTGTCGGTGTTGAAGGGGGTTTGAACTTCTTTTTTTGAATAATGGTTTTGGTTAGTTAAAGACTGGTCTTATGAAATGGGATTGCAGTTAGTTTCATTTTCTGTTTCTAATGGTTGCTGTACCTGAACTGATGTGTTTTTTTGTACACAAAATAGCTGAACTGATGTGTATCCTTTATGAAGGTCGTATCTAATTTAACTACTTTGTTTTCATGGAAATATATTTTGTTTCCAGGTTATTGCATTGTGTGTTTAGATGGTACAAACCAAGAATACTGTGCGTACATGGAACAAAACCAGCAATGTGTTTCGTCATTTAAAAAACTAGCATCCTATTATCAACTTGGGTAAACCAAATTGTAAGTCATTTGTTTGGCTGATTTTGGCATGACAGAAACACCCTTTTTTGGGCGTGACACAAACACCCTTTTAATGATATCTAATATTACTAATGAAAGATACATCAGTTGGGGATTCAAATGGTGCTGATAAATGATAGATATATTAGCAAAAGCATTGCAGATAGACATAATGTGCCGATAAAGTTCAAATTTTGCTGATATGAAAACTAATAAAGTGTTACATATAACAACTAAGAAAAGTGTTACATATATTAGCAAAACTAAAAAAATTGTTAAATATATCAAGAAAAAAATTTGGAAATCCGATTTTCTTGATATCAAATAGTTGTCCAAAACACCCATGAATATCGAGTTTAATCTTATAAAATGAATTAAAACCATCAAGTTATTGAGGACTTGGGAGGTCGGTACATAAAACATTAAAGAGAATTAATTTATTGAAAGAAACACCCTTTTTGGCGTGACACAAACACCCATTTAATGATATCGATATTACTAATGAAAGATAGAAGATGTGAATCAGTCGGGGTTTGAAATTATGGAAAACTAGAAGAGGGGTTGAATAGTTTTACCGATTAAAAATTGTTTTAAACTTTTAGATCGACTTATGTCAATCTATTGAATGTGTGTGTTGGATGATGATAGATATGCATATATAAGTAAGTAATGAAAAGTTAAAGAGAAAGAAACACAAAACCACGACACGAGTATTTATAGTGGTTCGGCTACAAGGACACTTTCCTTGCCCTACTCCACTCCCCGAGTCACCTACTCGAGAGTTCGTAAGCACTACACAACACAAGCTCCTTGTGGCGGAGAAGCCTTCACAACGTCGCCTACTCTTTATCCGGTACAAGGCTAGACACCGGGTTCTTCCACGAGGTAGAACCAAACCTATCACAACGTCGCCTACACTTTATCCGATACAAGGCTAGATACCGAGTTCTATTACAAAGGTGGAACTACTACCCAACACTACACAACACCTATCCCAAAGGAGACACATTCCTTATAACAACATCAAAAGGATCTCACTATCCTTTGACCCAAACTAATCTATCTTGTACATCGATGTACCATATCGAATGTACACCCTAGGCACCTTTCACTAATGCCTTTGACACGACCCCTTGACACCTTTCACTAATGCCTTTGTCTTGAGCCTTCGGAACCTTTCACTAATGCCTTCGTCACACACCTTTGGCACCTTTCACTAATGCCTTCGACTTGACCCGTTTGGCATCTTTCACCTATGCCTTCAACATAACACTTCTAAGGAGGAAGAAAGAACTATCAATAAGAGAACTTCAGTAGTCTTGATGATGACGAAGCTTGGCAACTCATGGACTTGAGCTTGCTCGACTTCAAAAGGTGGTGATCTCGCCTTTAAGAGGAACCTAGAGAATCACACAAACATAAAACTACATAGAAAGATCCTTTGAGACTCATGGGAAAAGTTAAATTTTATGAAATGACGGGAAGGGAACGTTAAATTCAAATTCCCTTTATTTGCATAATAATGTACTCCAAGTGTTTTGATCATTTCAAGTCAGGTCAAATTAGTGTTAGAGTAATCAAAACTCAAGTGTAGGGATGTGCCTATAAATCTCTATTATTTTGATGTTATCGTAGAGGATGGTAGAGTAAGAGTGTATGAAAAAAAAAATCGAAAAAAAAATAGAAAAGAGAAAAAGAAAAAAAAAACAGTGATTAAAAAAAAATACGGGCTACCATCCTACATCTATCTTTAAATTTATGTTTGTTTGTTTCAGTTATCTAGAGTTTAGAGTGTCGAGTCTTGGCTTAGCAACGCCATTCTTCGCATGCTTGTAACATAAAGATTTTTGACTTGCCACCACTAAATCGCCTATCCCACCAAACCCTTATATATATTGTTACCGCATGATTTTACGAAGGTTTCGTCTGCTTTCTTCAAGTGTGCATGTTTAATTTATCAAGAAGAAGATACATAAGATTGGAAGGAGCTTTTAACGTAAACACTCTTCTTGAAGAAAGATTTAACCACTACTTCACACGGATCCTACCGAGCTAATCGGGGAGTACTAGTTTCTTTCGTTTTTAATTACATTCTATTATCATAACTTTGATACTTTCGGGAACATTGGGGACAATGTTCGGTTTAAAATGTGGGAGGGAAAATAAAGCGGGAACTTTGAAACTATGCTTATCCTTGACTATTTACCTTGTCTAATTTCAATTGTGTAATAAACCATAAGAGATATCGGTAAGGGTAATTTTGGCACCAAATTTAAAATTTTTCATGACATGTAGGGTGGGCCATTAGTCTTAATAAAGCGTCTCATGGATAGGAAGTTATATGACTAGCACAAAACCCTTTACCACTTAAATTCCACCCAAAATGTGAGGATCGCCTTAGATTTGTAGAAATTAAAGCATTCCACTTTAATGCTTCGAGTGTGAACCGGTAGTATAATAGATTCTAGAACTTGTTTTATGATTCATTCGAGATCGCTAGTAAGACTACACTTGTGTAGTTAGGAATAACTAAATGATAAGAGGCATTAGGATAACCCTTGTTTGATACCAGTATTATAATTACTTCTTCCACATCGGTTGAGTAATTCCCACACCCTTGTGTTGTACTCATCTTTAGTACACAATACCCTAGTTAACCCTTAGAGCCTATCTTTTCGCGGTTCTCGTGATGTTTCGATTTTCCGGAATATCAATGAAGAGCATTGTTTACAATCCACCCCAAATGTACACCCAAATCGCTTAGCCTACCTTGTATGCACTCACTTTTAGTGCATTATTGTTATCACACTAAACCCTTAGTTCAATTATCTAGTTGCTTGCATAAGTTGCTAAGTCGAGTCATATCCTTTGTACACGCTTTTGGGACGATTGGGACTCATGGGAAAAGTTAAATTTTATGAAATGACGGAAGGGCGTAAAATTCAAATTCCCTTTATTTGCATAATAATGTACTCCAAGTGTTTTGATCATTTCAATTCGGGTCAAATTAGTGTTAGAGTAATAAAACTCAAGTGTAGGGATGTGCCTATAAATCCCTATTATTTTGATGTTATCGTAGAGGATGGTAGAGTAAGAGTGTATGAAAATAAAAATCGAAAAAAAATAGAAAGGAGAAAAAGGAGAAAAAATAGAATGATTAAAAAATACGGGCTACTATCCTATATCTATCTTTTAATTTATGTTTGTTTGTTTGAGTTATCTAGAGTTTAGAGTGTCGAGTCTTGGCTTAGCAACGCCATTCTTCGCATGCTTGTAACATAAAGATTTTGACTTGCCACCACTAAATCGCCTATCCCACCAAACCCTTTGTTTCCTTACCGTAAGCCTAACATTACAACCACAGTAAAAGACCTCTTGGATAGTCTTTCCTAGGTGCTTCGCCAAAGAGATGGAGGTTTGATCTAGTCTCAAGCCTATGGTAATCTATGTACTAGGACCGGTTAATGAGTGTTTATCTTCCATTTCCAACTTGTTAGATTTCATATACACCGAGAGATGTGAGTATCCAAACACCCCATGTGAGGTGCTAGTATGTAATTTTCGTGCTTGTTATGACTTTTATGGGCTTATATGTGTTGTGGATCGTTCTAAACTAATGCTTCATGACCCTTAACTTATAAATTAATTGGCTAAAAGCACATTTGCTTGAGGACAAGCAAATACCAAGTGTAGGGATATTTGATAAGGATTTAAAGGTACCTTTTGAGGGGTCATTTAAGCCCTTAATTGATCACTTTTGTATCCGTTACTACTTAATTTCGTTCCTTTTCATTTTTAGGTTTCTTGAAGGCAAATTGTTGGAATGACACTTATTCGGACGAAAAGGCGAATATATGAAGAAAATGGCCAAAGTCAAGAATCGAGACACTCAGTGCTTTGGGCCGAAGGGGCGGCGTCGGGTTCTATTTGTGCCGTCGAACAAGTCTTGTGACGACTCATTAGCCAAATTGCTTATTTACAAGTGACGGCATCGGTTTTAAAAGAGTAGGGCGTCGCGGCTCGGGCTGACCTAGATTTGATCCGACGACGTCGAGGCCGAAGGAGACAGCGTCACGAGTGTAAGGTGATGCCGTCACAATGCTAAAGTGGCCAAGACGAAACCCTAGCGGCGACCAGCGGCGTCACAATTAAAGAGTGACGCCGTCGCGGTTTGTAACACTATATATAGAATCCAATTTTTAGTTTTCAGTGTGTAGTTTTATGGAGTAAAACCTAAACCGAACCAAAGGCATCTTGTACAGTATTTTAGGGTTCCATACCCTATCTTACATCAAGATAAGTGTTTTACTTCATTAATTCAATTATGTCTTCAATTGATTGTGTGTATGCTTGCATGTTCTCCATGCCCGGCTAATTTATTTGTGTTTTTGCTTAGGTAATATGAAACCTAGTTATTGAATATTGATTGGTTGTCTCTTATCTTAATTTTTATTGAGCTAGTATTGCGGTAGGCCATTCGTTGTGCCATTATTGCTTGATTAATCTTTGTTGAACCTTAGCATATAGTTACTAGTGGAATTGTAGGCTAAACATCCAAAGAATAACTTAGTGTTAAGTTTATGAATCCTAGAGATTTAGTAGTCATTAACCTTCGGTAGCATCAAAGAGTTAGGGATAAGCGCATACCCTACGACCTTAGAAACACAGCGTTAAGAATAAGGAAGTGACAATTCAACCATCAATAGGAGATAACTAGGGAGTAATAAAACCTAAGTAAATACATTTTAATCATCATACGAGCACACAATAATAGACATAGACTACCCCTAGCTTAGTTAATTAGAATAGATAAGTAGAGTAATCGGTAGCAATACCAACCCCAAATCGAAACCCAGAGATTCGTACCTTTCCATTTCCTAAAAATATAAAAAGATAAAAAATAGATAAAAATAATCTTCCTCAACCCCAACCTTAGCGTAGTAACTTCTTACTAGCATTCCTATTCCCCAGAGAACGATATCAATACCGTGGCTTACCTAATACTACACTACAGCGATTAGGTTCAACGCCTGGGGTGTTGAAAAACTTGCTTTCGACGAAAAGGAAGTTCCTTTGACCCCAAACGCAGCGTGTGGCGTATCAAGTTTTAGGCGCATTGCCGGGAATAGAATAGCTAGTTAAATTTCTATCTCGTTTAGGTTTCCTTACTTGATTCCTATCAAGTAAGCTTTTTCTCATTTTAGCTTCCTTGTAGTCTATCCCCTTCTTTGTATTTGTGTTAAGTAAAACCCTTTTCATTTGTCACTATGGCAAGTGAAGTTGCATTTGAATCATTAACAAATGAGGAACAATTGAATTTAAATAGATTGGATTGCTTTTTATTGTTCTAATGAATTTGTGAGTGATCTTAGAGATATCCAAAAGGAGGCAGGTGTAAGGTTGGATGGATTTGATAAATTTTGTGCTTGTGTGGCTTCTATTCAACGATCATTGTTAGAATCAAATCCTTTTAGTGAGACCTACGGAAAATTTTTGAGAAATGCCTCCTAAGCATAAACCATCGGTTGTCACAACTTGAGGAAATGGATAAGGAGGATTTATCCAACCTTAGGCATCATGATCAAAAGACCTAGTTTTTAAGAACATGGAACCTAAACCCGAACAAGATTGTGAGATGGTTATAGTTGAACTACCTAGTTGCATGCGTGGGATAGATTTCACCAAAACATATGACACGCGTGAGGAATACTTTAGGCAAATAGAACATAGTGATCAAATTTTTGAGAATGATTCTTATGAATCGGACCAAGAATTTGAAATGGCTAAAGAAGGGTTTGAGATACTTAGGAGTGTATTTGGGTTATATCATACTAAAACACATGAACATTCAGGAGATCTAGATATAATGGAGAATGAGGTGGAAACTCCAAGCCCACAAACCCTACCATCACTTGAGGAACACACATCGCCTATAACTTACCCGGAAGAAGTAGAAGAGACTATAGGAACCCCGATTGATATAGAACCTTTGGACCAAACGCCACTAGAGAATGTAGGTTAAGATGCTTGTTGTCATGACCTCTCTCTTAGTCCTAGGAAGTTCCTAATTTTGATGAACCGAGCCTCAACGAAACCTTACCCAATTTTCCGTCTTTAGATGTGAATCTTGGAATTGAATTAGGCCCCAATCCACCCATCAAAATAAATAGTCCGGTAGTTGCTTGATAAAGGTGGTAGAGTCTAGGCCATGTAGGTGGAAGCTAATATAGGGTAACCCATGACCTTACACACTTATATCACCCATTCATGGTTGATAACAAGAAACATTTTGGTTTAAACCGGGTTTATTAGGTCAAGATGGATCCCTAACTAAGAATCTTTTGAAGTTGATAGAAGATGATCCATTTTAGGAGAGATTTGATTCACCCGCTACACCAATAGAATTAGGTAAGGTTATAATGAATGGAGCACACTCCTTTGAGCATATAAATCACCCATCACCCTCTCCTCACGTAGAAAATTTCCACCCTAAGGGTGTGTATCGCTACTATCACCCGCACTTAAGCTTAAGTGTAGAAAACATTCCCCTTTATCCGTTAAATAAGGGTAGAGTCAAGCTCGTGACTCGAACAAAAACAAGCGCTTCTTGAGAGGCAACCCATGTGTATTTGTTTTTCATTTTTATTTGTGTGTCATATATCTTTTCATTATTGTATGTTCTCATGTTTGAATTTGTGAAAATGCTTTATTTTGTCTTTAACCTCGTCTTAATTACATATAAAGGTATTTTACAAAAGAGATAAGTGTAGGGAAGATTACACACGTTTTTAAAAGAACGTGAACATGAAAATTACGATTATCGAAAAGATATACGTATGTGTTTGTTCGAGTCAAATGCTTGTATCGAGTCATAAAGGATGTTTTGCAGGAAAGTTTTCCGATTCTAAAGATAAAAATTTTCGAATTTTTCCGAGAAATCGCACCGGTTCTGTCGGGATAACTGACGAGCGTCGTGTCGCAACCTTGAAGGCGTCGGGAGGAGAAGAAACCGCTTACTAATTTTGTCTTGTTTTCGAGCTACTTATAAATTTTTGGAATTTTCGGGTCTTAATTTTCCGGAAAATCAGAAACATCCATTCCACAAGCATTATATCCTAGTTTAGTAGAGTCTTATATATATTGTTACCGCCGATTTTACGCGAAGGTTTCGTCTGTTTTCTTCAAGTGTGCAGATTTAATTTATCAAGAAGAAGATACATAAGATTGGAAGGAGCTTTTAACGCAAACACTCTTCTTGAAGAAAGATTTAACCACTACTTCACACGGATCCTACCGAGCTAATCAGGGGAGTACTAGTTTCTTTCGTTTTAATTACATTATATTATCATAACTTTGATACTTTCGGGAACATTGGGGACAATGTTCGGTTTAAGCGTAGGGAGGAAAATAAACGGAACTTTGAAACTATGCTTATCCTTGACTATTTGCCTTGTCTAATTTCAATTGTGTAATAAACCATGAGAAATATCGGTAAGGGTAATTTTGGCACCAAATTTAAAATTTTCATGACATGTAAGAGTGGGCCATTAGTCTTAATAAAGCGTCTCATGGATAGGAAGTTATATGACTAGCACAAAAACCCTTTACCACTTAAATTCCACCCAAAATGTGATGATCGCCCTTAGATTTGTAGGAATTAAAGCATTCCACTTTAATGCTTCGAGTGTGAACTGGTAGTATAATAGATTATAGAACTTGTTTTGTGATGCATTCCGAGATAGCTAGTAAGACTACACTTGTATAGTTAGGAATAACTAAATGATAAGAGGCATTAGGATAACCCTTTTTTGATACCCATAATATAATTACTTCTTCCACATCGGTTGAGTAATTCCCCCACACCCTTGCGTTGTACTCATCTTTAGTACACGATACCCCTAGTTAACCCCTTAGAGCCTATCTTTTTCGCGGTTCTCGTGATGTTTCAGTTTTCCGGAATATCAATGAAGAGCATTGTTTACAATTCACCCCCAAATGTACACCCAAATCACCTTAGCCTACCTTGTATGCACTCACTTTTAGTGCATTATTGTTATCACACTAAACCCTTAGTTCAATTATCTAGTTGCTTGCATAAGTTGCTAAGTCGAGTCATATCCTTTGTACACGCTTTGGGACGATTGGGACTCGTGGGAAAAGTTAAATTTTATGAAATGACGGAAGGGCGTTAAATTCAAATTCCTTTATTTGCATAATAATGTACTTGTTAGGATTTAGTAAATTCGATTATTAAAGTGTCGGTCACCTCAAGTATATGTAATCGTGAAAGCTCGTAGTCGTAGTTATTTAATGTTAAGTAGTATTTAGTTAAATAATACCGTGGAGGACGGACGGGTCTTTACCACCTGTATGCCCGATCCATGACCGTAGGTGGCGATTTGTGTAAGACTATAAATACTCTCTACCTCCCAAGGTAGAGAGTTGGAGCTCATAATAATACTTTCATTTTCTCTCACTAAGTTCCCAAACCTCTAACTCTTTCTCTCTCTAAAAACCATAAGTTATATGCCTACTTGTGATCATGTATTGATGTGGTTGTGAAATCATATATGTTACAAATGGTATCAAGAGCCATGGTTTTATCATCTCTCTTACATATTCTTGGATTTCTAGTGGTTTTTATTGGTTTTTGGGTTTGAAAAAGTTGAGTGGTTTTTGCATCATTTGGACAATATCTTGTGTTAAAGTTTGGATTTTGATAGTACTTTTGTGTTTAGGATCATCATAAGTGTTTAGGTTGTGATTTGGAAGGCTTGAATCACTGTGGTTGGGCTTGTTTTGGATTGAAAAGTGTGTTTTTGATGTTTTTCAACGTAGCGACTTAAGTCTCGTTGTGAATTTCTTCGTAGCGACTTGCTTCAGTAATTTATAGCGAGTTGTAGTGTTAGACGTAGCGACTTGACCTTAGCGACTTGTCTATTGAGACAAGCTGACAAACATTACAAGTTAGTGGATTCTCTACTACGGCTAGCGACTTGGAGAGGTAGCGACTTGCTTTCATTATTTCTAGCGACTTGTACTTATAGTTCTTAGCGAGTTATCTCAGCGATTTGGTTACTTAGCGAGTTGTTCTTTAGCGACTTGCACGCTTAGCGATTTGGTGCTTTAGCGACTTGTGTTCGACAACTTGGGTCCTAGCGACTTGTGCTTAGCGACATGATTCATAGCGACTTGTTCTTTAGCAAGTTGATACTTAGCGACTTGGTTCAAGGGTTATAGCGACTTGGTTAATATTTGTTTCTATTACGGTTTTCTCTTGATTTAGTAAAATCCGTGAAAGAATTTATTTCCGGTTTAATCATAGAGTTATAAAATCCAGAAATCTGTAAACATGTCTACCAACGTGCCTACAATCATCTCTCTGTGGTGAGGATGTTCAAGCAAGAGGTTCGACCTGTCCACCCCATGCTTGACAGAACTAACTACGATTCATGGGCTCAACGAATCAGTTGTCTTGTCTAGGAAAGGAAAATGGTGTCAACATTCTTAAGTCAATTGATGAAGGACCTTATCAATTTGAGACAACCAGAGACATTCTCGATACACAGTGCCGATGGCACGTTGATGTTAGGACTGGACAGACCTAAAATGTATGATGAACTTATCGATAAGGAGAAGAAGAGATACGATGATGATATCGGGGCTTCAAACATTATACTGTGGTCTTCAAAAGATATCTACAAGCTTATCAATCACAACACTGAAGCCAAGGCAGTTTGGGATAATGTCAAGATGCTTCTCTCAAGTTCTGAATTAACTAAGGAAGACAGAGAATCACAACTGTATGATGAATTTGAGCACTTCAAGATGAAACCAGATGAGAGTGTCTATGAGTATTACGTAAGATTCCACAAGCTTGTAAATGACATGAGGAACATCAAAATGACCATGCCAAATATTCAGCTGAATTCAAAGTTTGTGAACAACATGAATCCCGAATGGCATAAATTTGTCACCGCTGTGAAGCTAACCAAAGGATTGAAAAATACAAACTATGAGCAACTGTATGCCTTCCTTCTTTAGAATGAGAGACATGCTATGTTTGAAAAAAGGATCCTTGAACAATTCAAAACCAATCAGGGAGAAACAAGCTCATCAAATGATTCAACATTTTCTACACCAATGTTGGTATTACAACCAAAGCTTCTCAAGTCATACCCATGGGTAATGGTAATCACAAACTCATTCGATCCGAGGTTTCAAGCAAGTCGATCTTGATGATGCATCATGGGACACTTCATCAATCACCAGCTCTTATGGTTAAACAAAACTTGGCCCTTAATCCACATACCAACAGTCTTCACACTAACAATGAGATCAGAACTGCATCCTATCTACACAATCATGCTGTTGTCAGAAATGGAAAAGTTATGGTGCAACCAGTTCAAGGAAGACAATATGAACAGGGAAGAGGTGGAGTAGGTGGAGGTTATTTTGCAAATCAGAATCGGGGAAGGAATGGAAATCAAGGTCAAGCAAAGCCAATAAAGTGCTACAACTGTGGTGGTGATGGACATATAGCAAGGAACTGCACATCTCCAAAACGTCCTCAAAATGCGTAGTACTTGAGACAAGATGTTACTTGTGCAAGCTCGAATAATGGTGCTGTTTTGGATGAAGAGGAGTTGTTGTTTATCGAGGCAATGCCAAGACATATGATGCGTATGTGGATGAGCGACCAATTCAGGAGATAGGTCACAATCATCGAATGCCTTCCAAGTCGCCGACTATGATGCATAAGACTCGATGTCGATGATGAACCTCTGCATGACAATTTTCATGGCTAGCATTTCTCCAATGGTCTCTCCAAAAGTCCCTCACCATAGCAAGCTGGTCCATCCAAAGAATCAATCATCTCGAGGTATTAAAACTATATGATAATGTTGATCGACAAAAGATACATGATAAAGTTCAATCGCGAAACGGTGACTCGAAATTGCTAATATGGGCAATGATAATACTATCCCATATGATCAATATGTGACCCAATGTGAGAATGCGATTGAACCAAGTGATGTATCTAATGCGATCAATGATGACTATATTTTGATGAATACCTTTGCATGTGCCCCGATGATTCTGTTATCTCGAACTTAATGCCTATAAAGAACAAGTTGCCATTTATGAACAACGTGCTAAGTTTGAGTTAACCACCGTGAGCGGAAATGGATGACCAAATGCGCATAAATCATTAGAAAAGGTAATTTTAGAGAAGAAGTATTAAAACAAGAGTTAAACTCCTTACAAGAAAAGCTTTCTAAAGCGCTAAGCAAAAACAAGAACTTCAAGAAAATGTTAAAATGCTTAAGCAAGAATTCAATGCTAAGGAATCAAAACTTTTGAATGATTTTTCAAATCTAAAAACTTTGAAAACAAGCTTGAAAATAAGTTGTACGTACAAGGAACACCATTCGATCGCTCACATGGTCACTAAGCATAGAGTCTTAAGCGATAAGCATAGTGTTCCCATTGTAGATAAACCCAACCCCGAGTATGGTAAGATAGCAAAGGTCGCTCAAAATGTAATCTATGATGGCAATGAGATTCTTAAACCTAGACAACAACCTAGTTGCATTGAGTGCATCGAGGAAGATAGAAAATTAGATCTTTGCATCTAGGAGAAAATGGATAAGAAGCTTAACGATCCTGCGTGTAAAGTGAATAACATAACGATCAAACCCCATGATTACAAAAGGAAAATTGGATATCTTTAAACAAGTTTAAGCCTCAAACGTTGTTAACGCTTTGAACAAGTGTTCGGAAAAGTATTTAGATAAGCAAAAGCGAGATAATCTTGTTGTGACAAACATTCCCTTAGGAAAATGCCTCCACCATCATGTGTATCCTCCCAATACACCAATGCATTTAGTTCCTAGATCTATTCCCACTAAGAGCAAGACCCTAATCAGTCAGTATGTTATTTCTTAGTTTTTTGTTGATTTTGAGAAAACATGTAAGAAAAGGATCACACCTACTGGGATAACTGAAGGAAAACTAAAGAATGCTATTTAACTGAGGTCATGCCTTTCTTTAAACAATTAAATGGTCAATTTGAGAATCTTAAAAAGGGGATGGATTCAGATATTAAAGAAATGGACAAGGAATTTGATGCAATGATAGTTGAGGTCAATAACTATGAGCGAGAATTAAAATATAATGAGATTGAGAGGAAGAACTTGCATACCTTAAATGAGAATCGATTTGAATGTATCACTCAAGATGTGTTCTACATCGCTACTAATTGTTCTATTATCGCTTCAATTTCATGAATTATCTGTTGCTTTGAAAGTCTCCATGATCATGTCATTGAGCTTAAAATCAAAACTCAAAACTAAATGAGAAAATTGAGCAGGATGATCACGATAATTTGGTAAAATATTTTTCTAAGCTAGAAGTTGAACATTTTGATTTACAACTAAAATATCAACATCTCAAAGAAAATGTTAAAACCTCAAACATCAAGATATCCTCGGATGTTCCAGAGTTTGATGCAGTTTTTGAAATAAACAAACGTGATGAACAGATTCAAGCTCACTATAACACAATCAGAAAGTTGAAAGCCCAAATTTCTCAATTAAAGGGTGAAAGGAACAATGTGACTGGCTCCCATATGCCTCCTTATTTGGATTCTCAGAATTCTTAAAATTTTCATCTTCAAAACTTAGTTAATGCTTTACAAAAGGAAAATGAGAGTTTTCTAGAAGAAAATGAAAAGGTTAAACAACATTTCAATGAGCTATTTGAATCAATAAAGGTGACTCGTAACAAAAATAACGAAAAAATAGCTTCGCTATAAAAGGAAATTAAGAATCTGAAGAGTCAGGTAAAAGGGAAAATGCCAATGACCAATGGGGAGAATGGTGCATCAAAGGTGCATGCTTGTAATAAATATGCTTTGTCTGTGAAATATGTTCCTCCTCATCTTAGGAATAACAAGATTGCAATTCAAACATATTTTTCATACCTTAAGGATAGTCTAGAATGTCTCTGTGAGATTGTAGAAAAGTATAAGTTAGAGAAACCACTTGATAATGCAATTGGGCATGCATGCTTATATGCCAAACGATCTCAAGAACTTCTAGAATGCTTAATTATGATATGCCCTAAATCCTTAGGTGAGCAAGTTAATGCCTTGATACCTTGTTCTATGCCCAGTGTTAAGAAAGTAAACTTTAGCGTGCCTTCAAGTAATTCTGTTCCCAGCACTTCTAGTGTTAAGAAAGTGAACCTTTATGTGCCTTCAAATAGTTCAGATCCCAGCACCTCTAAACAGGAAATGCAAAGAGTAGCAAAACCAACTAATGTTCCCATTCCCTCTACAGGAGTAATCAGTGACATTAATGCAAGCGGGTCAAAGCCTCCAGGAAATACAAAGCAAGATAGGACCTCGCAAGCTAAGAATGTGCATTGGAAGAGAGTAGAAGATCACCCTAGGAACACTAAGTTTGAGTTGAATAAAACGAATCGTGTTGATTCTAGTATTAGCTATAAGCGTACTATAATTAATTCGAATTTTGCTACTATCCGCAAACCATGTAATGATGATCGCTGATTTACATTACTAATCATGAATGTGATGTGAATGATTTGTCTAATCTTGTCAAATGCCCGATTAAAAGCTGTTAAAGTTAAAAATCAAGCTAAGAAGGCTAAAAGGCAAAGCGAAAGAAAGATAGAAAAGCAGGAAACCCACAGGAAGGAAATTTAGTAATATAGGTTATCAATGGATACCTAATGGCCGTAAGATTAATGAGTTGTGCCCTAAATTTGCTAAGTCAATGCTCACTAGAAAATGGATGCCTCTTGGTAGAATAATTCCTTAAGAAGAACATACTTTGAATAGGTCAAATACGGACACTAGCACCGCATCTATTTCGATGATTCCATTGTTTCTACTACGATGTGGGTGTTCCAATCAATCATTACTAACCAAATATTTGTAACATATTGGATTTCACAAACACATCAATACATGATCACAAGTAGGCATATAACTTATGGTTTTTAGAGAGAGAAAGAGTTAGAGGTTTGGGAACATAGTGAGATAAAATGAAAGTATTATTATGAGCTCCAACTCTCTACCTTGGGAGGTAGAGAGTATTTATAGTCTTACACAAATCGCCACCTACGGGCTGTGGATCAGGCATATAGTGGGTAAAGACTCGTCCGTCCTCCACGATATTACTTAACTAAATACTACTTAACATTAAATAACTACGACTACGAGCTTTCTAACGATTACATATACTTGAGGTGACCGACACTTTAATAACTGGATTTACTAAATCCTAACAATCTCCCATAAGGGAAGTCACCTCAAATTACATTGAATACAAACAGATATTACATTGAGATTGTTCTTGGATTCATGTTAAATTTCATTGCTCGAAGCTTGTAGTCTTTGATTCTTCATTTTGCATGTTTGGGTAATCCAAGTGGAGGTCTTTAATTGATCCACGTGATAATGAGTGTTGAGCCGCTTTGAGATCATCGACCACCATAAATCTCGACTCATCCATTGCGGTGTTGGTATTATGTGATGTTGTGACATTTTGGACCGACATGCTCACATTCTAGATCATGATATATTCTTATCGAGTAGCGGAAGCTTCGTTGATTCATGATATTGGCGGCAGAAGCGAAGCATGGAATGAAAATATCGAGTCATTGATGCACTTATCATGATATCTTTAGAAATGAATGTGTTGAGTGAGCATGCGGCTATGGATTGACCGCTTCATTCGATCACCGCAAGCGTCGGGCGCAATAAAGCGCATAAAGTGTCTTTGATCACTTTCGCAATAGGTACACGCCCACTTTCCCGCTGATTAGTACAAGCTTGTGATCGGTATAATTCAAAGAATTTCCTTATGTGGTTTCGCAATGCTCTAGTCGTTCTCAAACCGAATGTCTCAAAGAAGACAACACAGTGAGTGAACCAATGAATTGAGATTCACCGATTGATGAAAAGAGATTTGAAAACAATCGTATCGCCAAGATAAATTGTTGCAATGCAACGAAGGTTTTAATGAAAATCAATTATCAATCATAAACACCTTTTATTTTGAAATATTCGAACACAATCGATGTGCTAAAGAAAAGAGTTTTTAAGCACAACGACCGGTTTTTCAAAGGTATCCATCAATCTATAACTGAACCGTGATTGATTCATAATTATGAATCGCCCATTGTTTCGCTCGGTTGTCACATGGTTGATCTATTGGATAGAACTCACATGCCACCCACCAGAGCTTGTTTGATGTTGGCTCGAAGGCTTTACATCTTCATTGTGAATATGTTTGCATATCACTCAGATGTTCTGGAAATACCACAAGGATAATGCGTAGGACTCATAAGATATAATCTCTCTTTCCACATTGTGTGAAACAGAGAGTCTTCAAAGACAGTGTCCTAATGAGATTTATTTGATGATCTCGTGGCTCTAGACTCAATAGTGCACATTTGGTTTCCTATATTGGAGACTAGGGAGAGGGTCTCCTTCTTCAATATAAACAATCTCTAAGAGAAAGTCGATAGATTATGTGGGTTCCCGTGAGAATGAAACAAGCCCTTTAAGAGGAACTTGAGTAGTTTGGAAGAAGTTTAGTGCAATGTGTCATTGGGTCCATGACGTCTTGTCTTCAATACCAGTGTTACCTTAGTAACCACCAAGAGCATATGTATTGAACCCGTTTACGCCCTAAGGTAGAATTATTGGAGGGCTATTTTTTCACCCTTTTCTCATTTCATTTCTTTTCATTCTTCAACCCTTCGTGCTTATCGAGATTTCATTACTAGAACCTTGTTGGGTTTATTCCAGTTCTAGCTCTATCTCAGTCCGCACTCTTCCCATTTCTCATTTTTCTCCTTTCTTCATCATACCTAAGGACTTTTACACTATTTAGTGGATTGTCCCTGGGTAGATCCCTCCGGTACTGGCAGATCATGGGAACTAATACCTAACCTTATCATCCTTATACCACCATGCATAAAGTAAAATTGGTCGGTCTTTTGGTATTCTTCTTCCGCCTTGAAACCAATTGAAAACCATTTGAAAAATCAATCAAGATACTTGTGATATATAATCAAAGCATTTTGTATCTCAATTGTTTTTGATATTTTAGAAATGCTCCCCCTCAACATGTGCATATAATTCCGAAATTGTTTAGCACATGGAGGCAAGAGATCTTTGAATTCTTTAGATTGAGAGTGAAAGATCCAATCTATTGATTAACATTTTCTAAAAGATATCAACATCACTTCTCTGATCAATTCACGTAGAAAAAGCATATTGAGGAAGGATGAGGTTTTCAAAAGTTTGCTCCCCCTCAATATGTGCCTCGAGGTTTGAAAGATTTTTGCACATATTAGAAGGAACCTACACATTTGATACAAGTCAATCACGTTTCAATCATTTTTGGTTTAAAAATAGATGCTCCCCCTCAACATGTGCATGGAAAATTTGAAATCATTTGTCACATGTGGGGAGGAGAGCTTGCTAAACACATATAAAACCATTTATTAAATTATCAGTTTAAAACCAATTTAAATCACAAATTCTCCCCCGATCACAATTTTCAAATCCTTTGAGATTTGTGATCTCTATTGATTTAAATTTTTTTTGAAAATATTTGAGGAGAATTGTGACTTGCTTTTGAAACAAGACATTTTAACTGATAGGAATCAGATTTTGAGACTTTAAACTCCATTGTTTAAACATGCATTAATATCTTTTGAAAACATAATAATAACCAAGGTCTTGAACCAATTGTATAAAAAATTGTAAAACATTTAGAGTAGACCTTGCTCATTTAAGTGCCAATTGTTTGAAAAATACACTTAATGATTTAATTGAAAAATCATTCTCCCCCTCAATCAATGACGAAAGTTGTTGATTGAAGGATTGAGATTTTGACACCTGATAAGTTCTAATGATTTTCAAAAATAGAGTCCAAGTGTTTTCAAAGCAATTTTGTTTTCGTAAGATGGCAAATATTTTCTAAGAATTGATAGAAGGAAAAATATTTGAAAGGAAACATTTGTCTTATTAACGACAAACATTTGTTTTTAGAATCGAGCATGAGGTTTGAAGATTTAAGATAAAGCATGGCTCGTTCTTTCTTTTTGAAAAGCGGGTTCTTGCTTAAAATGATAATAAACCATCATTTCACTTTCTCCCAAAATAATTTTTAATTTTTGATTTTTTTTTATTTTATATGTACATTCGAACAACATCTAAACTCCCGTGTCACTCTTTGAACAACAAAGAAACTCCATGTCATATATGAATTGAGAAAACATGATAGAATGATAATATATATATATATATATATATATATATATATATATATATATTTTGAAATTTTTGAAATTTTCAAATTTTTATGGATTTTTGAAAGTTTTATATTTTCTATTTGTTTTAGTTGGTTTTGAAATTTTGTATTTTGCTTTTTGAATAACTATTTACAAAGAAAAGATAGAGACAATAACCTTTACTCCTCGTCTTCCTCCTGAAGCCGTTTGAGTGTTTCTGGTTGAAGGCTTTTAAAGCCAAGTCGTGGAAGAATAAACTCAAAACGTTCTATTGGAAGAGCTTTGGTGAACATGTCTGCTAACTGGTATTCTGAATTCACAAAATAGAGTTCCACCACACCGTTCTCTACTTGTTCCCTGATGAAATGAATGTCGAATGTCGATGTGCTTTGCTCTTGAATGTTGAACGTTGTTGCAAGAGAGAGCAATAGCACTTTTGTTATCACAATACAGAGGGATTTTATTGAATTCAAAGCCATAGTCAGTTAATTGGGATCTCATCCAAAGGATTTGAGTGCAACAAGATGACATTGCTATGTATTCACCTCTGAGAGGATATTGAAGTACTCATTTGTTTCTTTGAAGACCACTCACAAGCTTATCACCCAAAAACCGAGCACCTCCGGGCGTACTTGACGTGTATCTTGACATCATGCATGATCGGATCTCGATAGGTCGTTAGTGACATATCGGTGTCCTTGGTACCAAAGTCCCATATTGATGGTTCCTTGGAGATACCAAAAGACCTGCTTAACCGCTTCAAGGTGCCTTTTGGTAGGCTTAGCTCGATATCTAGCACACATGCAAACAATGACGTAATGTCCGGTCTCTTGGTGTGAGGTACATCGTAGATCCAATCATACTACGATATTTCGTTTGGTCTACCATGATCCCCGAGTGGTCCTCATCCGCTTTAGTACGCCTATCATGGGAGTGTCAACATGGTCACAAGAATCAAATCCAAATTTCTTTAAAATCTCATTTGCATATTTAGATTGATTTAAAAAATGCCTCCGGACTTTGTGAAATTTGTAATCCCAAGAAAAATGACATTTGTCCCATCATTGACATTTGAAATTTGGAACCCATTTCATTTGAAAACGGTCACATTCATTGGGGTCGATCGAGGAAAAATAATATCATCAACATAGATTTGAACGTGAATTAAATGTTTGCTCGACTTTACGGTGAACAATGTCGGATCAACTGCTCCTTTGTTGAATCCAAGAGATAGAAGAAACTTTGATAGCGTATCATACCATGCTCTAGGAGCTTGCTTCAAACTGTAAAGGGCCTTTTTCAAGCGATAGACATGAGTAGGATGCTCTGGATTCACAAAACCCTCTGGCTGACTGACGTAAACCACCTCTTTCAAATCTCCATTAAGAAATGCGGAATTCACATCCATCTGATAGACAACCATATTCTTGCTAGCAGCATTAGCCAAGAAGATTCTGATAGCCTTGATACGTGCAACAGGAGCAAAAGATTCCTCAAAGTCTATACCCTCTTCTTGACGATATCCTTTAGCCACTAACCTAGCCTTATTTTTCAGAGCATCACCATGCTCATCAAGCTTTACTTTGAAGATCCACTTGAGAGCAATGATCATAGCACAGTCTAGAGCAGGTACTAATTCCCATACATCTAGTCGATAAAACTCATGAATTTCTTCTTGCATGGAATTGAACCAGCTGTGTTCATTCATGGCAGTTTTAACATCTTTAGGTTCGATCTTAGAGAGTACCGAGTTGAAGAAGCACCATAAGGCATCGAGTGTTGTTTTGAGTGGATATTGGACGAGAAGGGTTTCCAATGATGTTGTCCAATGGATGATCATGTGTCCATTTTCTAAGGTGTTCATGTGGTTGTTGTTGAGGAACTAAAGTAGCGAGTTGTTTTCTCCTCGATGAAGATGGTTCGATGATGTTTCGTGAGCAAATATGTTCTCAAATGGAGTAGCAAAGGGATTTTCTCCATCATAGGAACCAGAAGCAATTCCATGATGTACACTCGTTGATTGAAGGTTTGTTGATGAGACAGAGTGATCAGCAGTAGGCGCTTCTTGACTTAATGATATAGAAACTGAAGGGTTAACTTCATTGACAGGGATATGAGCAGCCTCTGTTGATGGATTTGACAGATCATTAGCACTTGGCTCATAGTGTTCATCAAACATTGGATCAAACAATTTCTTCAATTCATCTTCTGAAGGGGGTACATATGGAGTTGCTGGTGAGGAGTTTTGTACAAGATAAGAACTAATGGGACTATTTTGAAGTGCGGGTCCGGCTGGGTTGTCCAGAGCCATTTGCCGGTCACCATCGAACATTAAGTGAATAGTTTCCATGATATCTCGAGTTCTTTTGTTGTAGATTCGTAACCCTTCTTATTTGATGCATAACCTACAAAACTCCAATGTCCGCCTTTAGCTCTTAATTTACCTAAATCTTGACCGTCATTCATTGGATAGCACAAAGCACCAAATACACGAAGGTAGGAGAGATCGGTTTTCGTTTATGGACAAGTTCGTATGGAGTTTTTCATGAGAGGTATGTATAAGGGAACTATTTTGGGTGTAAGAAGCGGTGGCAATGGCTTCAACCCATAGAAACATTGGAACCTTTGAATAAATTAGCATTGTTCTTACGGCTTCCACAAGAGTTCGATTTAGCCTTTCAACTACACCGCTCGCTGAGGAGTTCGTGGAACACTTCTTTGATGACTAATTCCAACACTTTCATAAAAGCGAATTAAGTCTTTGTTAACAAACTCGTGCCATTGTCTGCATTCGAACAATTCTAACAAAGATTGTTGAGTCGAACTTGAAGTCGTTTGATAAGTTTGATGATGACATCCAAGTTTCATCCTTTGTCCTCAAAAACTTTACCCAAGTAAATCGAGAGTAGTCATCAACCACTACTAGAATGTATTTCTTCCCATTTATCGCTTGCACCTCATTGGTCCGCATGCATCCATATGAAGGGTATGAAGAACTTCCATTCTTGAGTTTGTGGGTTTTGGTTTGTGGGCATATTTCGTGCTTTTTCCCAATTGGCAAGCGGAACAAAGATGATCTTTTCATATTTTAACTGGGTAAGCCTCGACAAGATCCTTTCGGAAAGGTTATTAATGGTGCCAAGTTCAAGTGATTGAGACGACGATGCCATAACCATGATTTTGTTTTCAAGCCTTTGACAACAAGCGATTGGAGAGGACTTCATCATGTCTTCAATAGAGATGGTGTATAGATTTGAACCACGAGTTCCTCTTAACAATTCCACACCATCAAGGTCTCTAACGAATCGTATGTTTTCTAAAAGTCACTTCTAGATCGGAATCACGAATTGACCAACAGAGAACAAGTTATGACCAAGACCTTCCATATAATATACCCGGAGATTACACTTTTACCCACAACATAATCTCCATAACCCATAATTGCACCAAATGGTCGTTCCGAATCTAATAAGTCCCGATGAATTTACTCACGAAGTTCATGAGTCATGAGCGATCTCCAAATATATGCTTGGAACAAATGAGTCCGGTACCATGTAATGATTTGAACGATCCGCAGCTGAACACGCATAAGAATGGATTATCGGATAATTGGGATCCCCATGCAAGAATGGGTTCCATTTGGTTAATGCTGATGATTGGAACACCCACATCGGGTAGAAACAATGGAATCATCGTAAATAGATGCGATGCTAGTGTCCGATTTGACCTAAAGAGTCGGTCACCTCATGTATATGTAATCGTTAGAAAGATCGTAGTCGTAGTTATTTAATGTTAAGTAGTATTTAGTTAAGTAATACCGTGGAGGACGGACGGGTCTTTACCCATCAGTATGCCCGATCCACACCCGTAGGTGGCGATTTGTGTAAGACTATAAATACTCTCTACCTCCCAAGGTAGAGTTTGAGCTCATAATAATACTTTCATTTTCTCTCACTAAGTTCCCAAACCTCTAACTATTTCTCTCTAAAACCTTGACTTATACGCCTAATTTTGATCATGTTATGATGTGTTTGTGAGATCCAATATGTTACTTAATGGTATCAAGAGCCATGGTTTGATCATCTCTCTTACATATTCTTGGATTTCTACCGGGTTTTATTGGTTTTGGGTTTGAAAAGTTGAGTGGTTTTGCATCATTTGGACAATCTCTTGTGTTAAAGTTTGGATTTTGATAGTACTTTTGTGTTTAGGATCATCATAAGTGTTTAGGTTGTGATTTGAAAGGCTTGAATCACCGTGGTTGGGCTTATTTTAGATTGAAAAGTGTGTTTTGAAGTTTTCAAGGTAGCGACTTGAGTCTCGCTGTGAATTTCTTCGTAGCGACTTGCTTTAAGAATTTCTAGCGAATGTAGTGTTAGTCGAGCGAGTTGAGCTTAGCGACTTGTCTATTGAGACAAGTCGACAAACAAGACAAGTTAGTGGATTCTCCACTACGGCCAGCGACTTGGAGAGGTAGCGACTTTCTTTCATTATTTATAGCTTAATTGTACTTATAGTTCTTAGCGAGTTATCTCTTAGCGATTTGGATACTTAACGAGTTGTTCTTTAGCGACTTGCCTGGTTAGCGATTTGGTGTTTTAGCGACTTGTGTTTAGCGACTTGGGTCCTAGCGACTTGTGCTTAGCGACTTGATTAATAGCGACTTGTTCTTTAGCGAGTTGATACTTAGCGACTTGGTGCTTAGCGACTTGGTTCAAGGGTTATACCGACTTGGTTAATATTTGTTTCTATTACGGTTTTCTCTTGATTTAGTAAAATCCCGTGAAAGAATCTATTTCCGGTTTAATCATAGAGTTATAAAATCCGTGAAATCAGAAACATGTCTACCAACGTGCCTACAATCATCTCTATCGAAGTGAGGATGTTCAAGCGGCGGGTTCAAGACTCGTCCACCCATACTTGACAGAATCGACTACGATTCATGGGCTCAACGAATCGATTGTCTTGTCTAGGAAAGGAAAATGGTGTCAACATTCTTAAGTCAATTGATGAAGGACCTTATCAAGTTGAGATAACCGAGAGACATTCTCGACATGAATGCGATGGTACAGTGATATTAGGACTCGATGCACCTAAAATGTATGATGAACCTGATCGATAAGGAGAAGAAGAGATACGATGTCGATATCGTGGCTTCAAACATTATACTGTGGTCTTCCAAAAGATATCTACAAGCTTATCAATCACAACACTTTGAAGCCAAGGCGGTTTGGGATAATGTCAAGATGCTTCTCTCAAGTTCTCAATTAACTAAGGAAGACAGAGAATCACAATCGTATGATGAATTTGAGCACTTCAAGATGAAACCAGATGAGAGTGTCTATGAGTATTACGTGAGATTCCACAAGCTTGTAAATGACATGAGGAACATCAAATGACCATGCCAAATATTCATTTGAATTCAAAGTTTGTGAACAACATGAATCCGAATGGCACAAATTTGTCACCGTGAAGCTAACCAAAGGATTGAAAATACAAACTATGAGCAATCAGTATGCCTTCCTTCTTCGTAATGAGAGACATGCTATGTTTGAAAAAGGCTTCTTGAACAGTTCAAAACCAACCGAGGGAGAAACAAGTTCCTCAAATGATTCAACAACTTTTTACACAAACATTGGAATTACCACCAAAGCTTCTCAAGTCATACCCACGGGTAATGGTAATTACAAACTCATCCCTGATCCAGCATATAAGCCTCCAGATCCAAACACATTCATGGGAAACTTCATCAATAAACTGTCTCTCATGGTCGGTCAAAACATGAATTCCACTCCATACACCAACAATAACCTCGAGCGCATCCAATCCACACAATCAAGCTCTTGCCGAGATGGAAAGGTTATGGTGCAACCGCTTCAAGGAAGGCAATATGAACCGAGAAGAGGTGGAGTAGGTGGAGGTATGTGGCAAATCGTATTAGGGAAGGAATGGAAATCAAAGACAAGCAAAACCGATCAAGTGCTACAACCGTGGTGGTGATGGACATATAGCTAAACCGACATCTCCAAAATGCCCTCAAAATGCAGAGTACTTCGAGACAAGATGTTACTTGTGCAAGCTCGTGGATAATGGAGTGTGTTGGATGAAGAGGAGTCGCTATTTCTTCTTGAGGGCAATGCCAAGACATATGATGCGAGATGTGGATGAGCGACCAATTCGAGGAGATAGGTAATAATCATCGAATGCCTTGAAGTCGCCGATCGTGATGCATACGACTGACGTCGATGATGAACCCATCGCATGCAGACAATTTTCATGGCTAGCATTTCTCTAATGGTCTCTCCAAAAGTCCCTCACCACAGACAAGTTGGTCCATCCAAAGAATCAATCATCTCGAGGTATTAAAACTATATGATAATGTTGATCAAGAAAGATACATGATAAAGTTCAATCGCAGGAAACCAAGGACTCGAGATATTGCTAATATGGGCAATGATAATCTCGTCCCATATGATCAATATGTGACCGATAAGGTTTTAAAAGGTACCATTTTGAGGGGTCGTTTAAGCCCTTATTTGATCACTTTGTATCCGTTATTGCTTAATATCGCCCTTTTCACTTTTAGGTCTCTTGAAGGCAAAATGTGGAATGGCACTTATTTGGACGAAAAGGCGCGAATATATGAAGAAATGGCCAAAGTCGAATCGAGACACTCAAAGTCTTTGAAAACAAAAGGCGGCGGCGTCAGTGTTAATGCGGCGCGTCGGAGGATTTTTAATGACGATACAAGAGCTAAATACCATATTTTCAAGTGACGACGTCGGGCTTTAAAAGAGTAGGCGTTGCTATTCAGACGGCCTAGATGCAACCTGCACGACGCCGAAAGTCGAAGAGGACAAATCACGGACATAAGGTGACGCCGTCGCAAGGTTAACGTGGCCAAGATGAAACCCTAACGACGGCGTCACGAAACATAAGGTGGCGTCGTCGATATGTAATCTTATATACTGAATCCGAATTTTTCGGTTTTAGAGAGAGTCTTTGGAGTAAAAACCTAAACCGAACCTAAGGTGTCTTGTACAGATTTTAGGGTTTTAAACCTATCTTACATCAAGATAAGTATTTACTTCATTAATTCAATTATGTCTTTGATTATTTGTGTGTATGCTTGCATGTTCTCCATGTCCGCTAATTTATTTGTGTGTTTGCTTAGGAAGTATGAAACTTAATTATTGAATATTGATTGGTTGTTTCTTATCTTAGTTGATCAATGATCTAGTAATGCGATAGTCATTCGTTGTGTACTTAATGCTTGATTCATCTTTGTGAACCTTAGAATATGATTACCCGAGTAGTTGTAGGCTAAATTATCCAAAGAGTGCCTTAGAGTAAGAGTTTATCATCCCTAGTGGGTTTTGTAGACGAGACCCTTTGGTAAGTTCAAAGAGTTGGGAGAAACGCATACCCTACAACTTTAGACACACAACGCAACTAAGAATAAGGACGTGACAACTCAACCATCAATAGGAGATAATTAAGGAGTAGTACAACCTAAGTAAACACATCTTTAAACTATCATACGAGCACACATTAATTAGACATAGACTCCCACAACCTTAGTTTAGATAATTAGATAATAGTAGAGTAATCGGTAGAAATACCAACCCCCAAATCAAATACCGAGATTCGTACCTTTCCATTTCATAAAATATAAAAATACAAAAATAATCTTCCTCAACCTTAACCTTAGCGTAGTAACTTCACTAGCATTCCTATTCCCCAGAGAACGATATCAATACCCGTGGCTTACCCTAATTACTACACTACAACGATTAGGTTCAACGCCTAGGGTGTTATAAAACTTGCTCAAGAAAAGGAAGTTTCTTGACCCCGAACGACGCGTGTAGCGTTATCAAGTTTTTGGCGCATGCCGGGAATAGAATAGCTAGTTAGTAGTCCACTTGCTTAGGTTCTTTGCTTGATTCCTATCAAGTAAATTTTCTCATTTTAGCTTTCTTAGTCTATCCCCTTCTTCGTGACCTTTGTTCGTAACACCCATCACTTTTCATCATGGAGGATGATAACCAACCACCACTCATCAACCCACCGCCAAATGACCCGCCAAGAGCCCGTACTCTTGGTGAATACTCAAGACCAAGCCACCTAGGCTATAGGAACACCATTGAGCTTCCCGACCAAGCCCAAACTACGGCCTCATGATCCGACACCATCCGTGGTGCAAAACGGATGTGCATTCCATGGACTTCGTTCAAGATCCAAATCAAAGATCGAGGATTTCCTCAAAATTGTCGATTCCATCGACCTTGATGCTACTACTCGGGAGACCACGCGCTGCGTCTCTTCCGATTCTCTCTATGGGACCAAGCTAGTAATTGGCTTGAGCGACTTCCCACCGGCTCCATCTCAAGTCGATGATCTTACCTCTCGCCTTCCTTGCTCAATATTTCCCACCGAGGAGAACCACTAAGCCTAGGAATGACATCTTGATGTTCCAACAACGCCAAGGTGAATCTCTTTACGAAGCATGGACTCGATTCAAGGACTTACTTCATAAAGTCCTCATCACGGCATTGATCTTTGGCTCAAAGTCCAAATTTTCTATGATCATGTCAACTTCCCACCAAGCGATCCATTGACCAAGCAGCCGGTGGAAAACTTAGTGATCTCACCGCTGAAGAATCATGGGGTATAATAGAGGACCTCGCCTCTATGACAACGAAAGTTGGGATGACCCTCGTGAGTGCCCAAAACCGTTAAGGCAATCTCCTTGCCTCCTTGACCATAGGATGATCGAACTTGAAGATCAAGTTAAATTCCTAATGAGCTCCTACGAAAATCCTAAATCTTCACACCATGTGAACAAAGTTTCTTCCTCGTGTGAGCCGCTTTGTGATTCTCATAACACGCAAGACTAGCACTCGATCCACCGAACATGCTTTGCCGACTACGCATCCTCACGTATTAATGGAGCGGGAGGAAGATTCCTACAACACCCGGACCTAGGAATTTCAATGAAACCCGTGAGGCATGGAAAGGCAAGCCCGACTTCTCATCGGGACAAACCAAAGAATTCACCTCAATGATTTCTCATGGCCCCACCTAACGGTCCTAACCAACAAAACGTCAAGGGATGTTGCAAAACCTAGTTGCATCCCAAGAAACCCAAATGGCTAAGCTCTCGGACCGCTTTAACCATCAACAAGCCGAGATGGATAGGAAAATAGACAACCTTTTGAAAGCCATAACTAATAGTGATAAGAAGGTTAGTGCTATCTCAACTCCCGAGCCTTCGGTATAGAGATTAAGGATCCAAGCAAGCTAACTAAGCACGTCCAATTCGTCAATGCCATCGCCTTTAGTGAAACCGGATAGAACAGATGACTAAGAGGACCATACACTTGTGGATGATGAAACACCCGAGGAAGTAGATGAAGTAGACATTGACTATTTCAACAAATTTCCTACGGAAGAAGAACTATCTCGCCACCTCACTTAGTGCGTGACCGCGTCACATGTATGTTAGGAAAAGCCCTCGAATCAAGTTTGGGAACCCTTGGAATCTTAACATACCATGTTGCATAGGACACCTTTTGTGGCAAAGGCCTACATTGATCGCAAGTCCCCAATCAACATAATGACTAGCACCTACTACAATTGGATATTGAAGAAGCCTATTCCAACTAGGCAAGACCCCAATGATCCTAATGTTAGTTGCAATTTTCTTAGAAGAATTAAGGGATTGCCCGCTTATGTAGGTAGTTTCACGCTTCCTACGGACTTCATAATTGTGGATGATATTAGCACGGCTATAGACCCTAGCTTGTCCCATGTTATTCTAGGAAAACCTTTCATAGAAAGCACCGGATGACCTATAATCCTCGTTAGAGTAGTGCGATTCAAGAATGAGACCGATGACATAGCTTACCAAATGCCGTTTAAGATTGAGAAGTTTTCATCACTCTAATGATGAAAAGGAACTTAAACTGCTCGGTCTATTATAGGAATGATGAGGATAGGGAGAAAGGTGTAGATTATGTTATGGCTAAGATTTTCGGATTCTATAAGGATTGCTTGAGCCTAGGACCGAATATAGGACCGATTGGAGAGAGATGAACTCTTAGAGAAGTGCATTATAGGGCACTTCTACAACATGGAATCCCCATTAGAGACCGTCAAGGTGGCGATAGTGAGGCAACGTGGGAGCACGACTATGAGTCTAGCTACAAGACTCTTAAATAAAGAAAAGCGCTTCGTGGGAGGCAACCCATGCTTAATTGTTTTCTTGTTAGTGTCATATATCTTTTATTAATTGTTTATCCTCATGTTTAAATTTGTAAAATGCTTTATTTTGTTTTTAACCTCGCCTTAATTGCATATAAAGGTATTTTACATAAGGGATAAGTGTAGGGAGGAGTACACACGTTTTCAAAAGAAACGTAAACATGAGAATACCAATTAACTAAAAGATATATATGTGTTTGTTCGAGTCAAATGCTTGTATCGAGTCATAATGGATGTTTTTGCGTAAATTTTTCCGATTCTAAAGATGTAAATTTTCCGAATTTTTTCCGTAAAATCGCAGACCGCTTTTTGTCAGATAACTTTGGCGTCAGATTGCAACTTGACGTCGTGGAAAGAGTAAAACATCGATTACTTTTTTCTCGTTTTACGAGCTACTTATAAATTTTGGAATTTTCCGGTCTTAATTTTCTTAGAAATTCTCAGTAAACATCCATTCCACAAGCATTATATCCTAGTTTAAATCGAGTCTTATATATATTATTACCACGATTTTACGCGAAGGTTTCGTTTGTTTTCTTCAAGTGTGCAGTTTAGTTTGTCAAGAAGAAGTTACATAAGATTGGAAGGAGCTTTTCACGCAATAATTCTTCTTGAAAAGGATTTAACCACCACTTTACACGGATCCTACCAAGCTAATCGGGGAGTATTAGTTTCTTCGTTTTTAACTACCTTCTTTTATCATAACTTTGATACTTTCGGGAACATTGGGGACAATGTTCGGTTTAAATGTAGGAGGGAAAATAAAGCGGAACTTTGAAACTATGCTTATCCTTGATTATTTGCTTTGTCCAATTGCATTTATGTAATAAACCATGAGAAAATGTCGGTTAGGGTAATTTTAGCACCAAATTTAAAATTTTTCATGACATATAGGAGTGGGCCATTAGTCTTAACAAAAGCGCCTCATGGATAGGAAGTTGCATGACTAGCACAAACCCTTTACCACGTAAATTCTACCCAAAATGTGAGGATTGCCCTTAGATTAGTTGGAATTAAAAGCATTCATCTTCAATGCTTAGAGTGTGAACCAAGAGTATATTAGATTATAGAACTTGTTTTGTGATGCATTCCGAGATCGCAAGTGAGGCTACACTTGTGTAGTTAGGAATAACTAAATGATAAGAGGCATTAGGATAAACCCTTTCGATACCCGTAATATAATTACTTCTTCCACATCGGTTGTGTAATTCCCCACAACCTTTGCGTTATACTCATCTTTAGTACACGATACCCTAGTTAACCCCTCGAGCCTATCCTTTTCGCGGTTCTCGTGATGTTTCGGTTTTTCCGGAATATCAATGAAGAGCATTGTTTACACCCCACCCCAAATATACACCCAAATCGCTTTAGCCTACCCTTATGCACTCACTTTAGTGCATTATTGTTATCACCCTAAACCCTTAGTTCAATTATCTAGTTGCTTGCATAAGTTGCTAAGTCGAGTCATATCCTTTGTATATAGTTTTGGGACGATTGGGATTCATGGGAAAAGTTAAAGTTTATGAAATGACGGAAGGAACGTTAATTCAAATTCCCTTTGTTTGCGTAATAATGTACCCCAAGTGTTTTGATCTTTTCAAATTCGGGTCAAATTAGTGTTAGAGTAATAAAAACTCAAGTGTAGGGATGTGCCTATAAATCCCTATCATTTTGATGTTACCATAGAGGATGGTAGAGTAAAAGTGTATGAAAAAAAAAATCGAAAAAATAGAAAAGAGAAAAGAAAAAATAGAGTGTAAAAAATAGAGTGTAAAAAAAAAATACTGCTACCATCCTACATCTATCCTTTAAATTTATGTTTGTTTATTTCCGCTACCTAGAGTTTTAGAGTGTCAGTCTTGGCTTAGCAACGCCATTCTTCGTATGCATTTAACATAGAGATTTTTACTTGCCACCACTAAATAGCCTATCCCACCAAACCCTTGTTTCCTACCGTAAGCCTAACATTACAACCCTTTAAAAGACCTCTTTGATAGTCTTTCCTAGGTGCTTACGCCAAAGCGATGGAGGTTTGATCTATTCTCAAGCCTATGGTAATCTATGTACTAGGACCGTTAATGAGTGTTTATCTTCCATTTCCTTATTGTTATATTACATATATACACCCGAGAGAGATGTGAGTATCCAAACACCCCATGTGAGGTGCTAGTATGTAATTTCGTGTTTGTTATGACTTTTATGGGCTTATATGTGTTGTGGACCATTTTGAATTAATGTTTCATGACCCCTAACTTATAAATTAATTGGCTAAAGCACATTTGCTTGAGGACAAGCAAATAAAAAGTGTAGGGATATTTGATAAGGTTTTAAAAGGTACCATTTTGAGGGTCGTTTAAGCCCTTATTTGATCACTTTTGTATCCGTTATTGCTTAATATCTTTCCTTTTCACTTTTATGTCTCTTGAAGGCAAAATGTCGGAATGGCATTTATTTGGACGAAAAGCGCGAATATATGAAGAAAATGGCCAAAGTCGAATCGAGACACTCAAAGTCACGAAAAGCATAGCGACGGCGTCGGTGTTAATGCGGCGCGTTAGAGGATTTTTGTGACGATACTGAGGCCAAATACCATATTTTCAAGTGACGACGTCGGGCTTTAAAAGAGTAGGCCGCTGCTATTCGTGACGGCCTAGATGCAACCTGACGACGTCGGAAGTCAAGAGACGGCCACGCGGACATAAGGTGACGCCGTCGCGAATTTACCGTGCCAAGATGAAACCCTAACGACGGCGACACGGCGGCGCCATTTAAACATAAGGTGACGCCGTCGATATGTAATCTTATATCTGTAATCCGAATTTTTTCGCTTTTAGAGAGAGTCTTTTGAGTAAAACCTAAACCGAACCTAAGGTGTCTTGTATAAGATTTTAGGGTTTTAAACCCTATCTTACATCAAGATAAGTATTTACTTCATTAATTCAATTATGTCTTTGATTATTTGTGTGTATGCTTGCATGTTCTCCATGTCCGGCTAATTTATTTGTGTGTTTGCTTAGGAAGTATGAAACTTAATTATTGAATATTGATTGGTTGTTTCTTATCTTAGTTGATCAATGATCTAGTAATGCGATGGTCATTCGTTGTGTACTTAATGCTTGATTCATCTTTGTGAACCTTAGAATATGATTACCTGAGTAGTTGTAGGCTAAATTATCCAAAGAGTGCCTTAGAGTAAGAGTTTATCATCCCTAGTCGGTTTTGTAGACGAGACCCTTTGGTAAGTTCAAAAAGTTAGGGAGAAACGCATACCCTACAACTTTAGACACACAATGCAACTAAGAATAAGGACGTGACAACTCAACCATCAATAGGAGATAATAAAGGAGTAGTACAACCTAAGTAAACACATCTTTAAACTATCATACGAGCACACATTAATTAGACATAGACTCCCACAACCTTAGTTTAGATAATTAGATAATAGTAGAGTAATCGGTAGAAATACCAACCCCCAAATCCAATACCCGAGATTCGTACCTTTCCATTTCATAAAATATAAAAATACAAAAATAATCTTCCTCAACCTTAACCTTAGCGTAGTAACTTCTTACTAGCATTCCTATTCCCCAGAGAACGATATCAATACCGTGGCTTACCCTAATTACTACACTACAACAATTAGGTTCACCGCCTAGGGTGTTATAAAACTTGCTCGAAGAAAAGGAAGTTTCCTTGACCCCGAACGACGCGTGTAGCGTTATCATGACCCAATGTGAGAGTGCGATTGAACCAAGTGATGTATCTAATGCAGTCAATGATGACTATATTTTTGATGAATACACTGCATGTGCCCTCGATGATTCTGTTATCTCTGAACTTAATGCCTATAAAGAACAAGTTGCCATTTATGAACAACGTGCTAAGTTTGAGTTAACCACCCGTGAGCAGGAAATGGATGACCAAATGCGTACAATCATTAGAAAAAGTAATTTTAGAGAAGAAGTATTAAAACAAGAGTTAAACTCCTTACAAGAAAAGCTTTCTAAAATTGCTAAGCAAAAACAAGAACTTCAAGAAAATGTTAAAATGCTTAAGCAAGAATTCAATGCTAAAGAATCAAAACTTTTGAATGATTTTCAAATCTAAAAACTTTGAAAACAAGCTTGAAAATAAGTTATGCGTATAAGGAACACCATTCGATCGCTTCACATGGTCACTAAGCATAGAGTCTTAAGCAATAAGCATAGTGTTCCCATCGTAGATAAACCCAACCCCGAGTATGGTAAGATAGCAAAGGTCGCTCAAAATGTAATCTATGATGGCAATGAGATTCTTAAACCTAGACAAAGAACCTAGTTGCATTGAGTGCAATCGAGGAAGATAGAAAATTAGATGATGCATCTAGGGAGAAAATGGATAAGAAGCTTAACGATCCTGCGTGTAAAGAGAATAACATAACGATCAAACCCCATGATTACAAAAAGGAAAATTGGATATCTTTAAACTAGTTTAAGCCTCAAACGTTGTTAACGCCTAAACAAGTGTTCTGGAAAAAGGATTTAGATAAGCAAAAAGCAGATAATCTTGTTGTGACAAACATTCCCCTTAGGAAAATGCCTCCAGCTACTGTGTATCCTCCCAATACACCAATGCATTTAGTTCCTAGATCTATTCCCACTAAGAGCAAGACCCTAATTAGTCAGTATGTTATCTATCAGTTGTTTGTTGATTTTGAGAAAACATGTAAGAAAAGGATCACACTTACCGATAATCAAGGGAGAGGGTTTTGAACAAACTAAAGAATGCTAATTAACGAGGTCATGCCTTTCTTTAAACAATTAAATGGTCAATTTGAGAATCTTAAAAAGGGATGGATTCAAATATTAAAGAAATGGAAGAGGAATTTGATGCAATGATAGTTGAGGTCAATAACTATGAGCGAGAATTAAAATATAACGAGATTGAGAGAAAGAACTTGCATACCTTAAATGAGAATCTGATTTCTGAATGTATCACTCAAGAAGTGTTCTACACTGCTACTAATTGTTCTATTACTGCTTCTCAATTTCATGAATTATATGTTGCTTTGAAAGTCTCCCATGATCGTGTCATTGAGCTTGAAATCAAAAACTCGAAACTAAATGAGAAAATTGAACAGGATGATCACGATAATTTGGTAAAATATTTTTCTAAGCTAGAAGTTGAACATTTTGATTTACAACTAAAATATCAATATCTCAAAGAAAATGTTAAAACCTTAAACATCAAGATATCCTCGGATGTTTCAGAGTTTGATGCAGTTTTTGAAATAAACAAACGTGATGAAAAGATTCAAGCTCACTGTAACACAATCAGAAAGTTGAAAGCTCAAATTTCACAATTAAAGGGTGAAAAGAATAATGCGACTGGCTCCCAAATGCCTCCTCCTTTAGATTCTCAGAATTCTTAAACTTTTCATCTTCAAAACTTGGTTAATGTTTTACAAAAAGAAAATGAGAGTTTTCTAGATGAAAATGAAAAGGTTAAACAACATTTCAATGAGTTATTTGAATCAATAAAGGTTACTCAGAACAAAAATAATGAAAAATAGCTTCGTTGCAAAAGGAAATTAGAATCGAAAAGTCGGTAAAAGGGAAAATGCCTATGAGCAATGGGGAGAATAATGCATCAAAGGTGCATGCTTGTAATAAATATGCTTTGTCTCAGAAATATGTTCCTCCTCATCTTAGAATAACAAACTTGCTATTCAAACATATTTTTCATACCTTAAGGATAGTCTAGAATGTCTCCATGAGATTGTTGAAGAGGATAAGTTAAAAACCACTTGATAATGCAATTGGCCATGCATGCTTATATGCCAAACGATCTCAAGAACTTCTAGAATGCTTAATTACGATATGCCCTAAATCCTTAGGTGAGCAAGTTAATGCCTTGATACCTTGTTCTATGCCCAATGTTAAGAAAGTAAACTCTAGTGTGCCTTCAAGTAATTGCTCTCCCGGACTTCTAGAGTTAAGAAAGTGAACTTTATGTGCCTTCAAATAGTTCGATCCCAAAGACCTCTAAACGAAATGCAAAGAGTAGCAAAACCAACTAATGTTCCCATTCCTCTACAGGAGTAATTAGTGACATTAATGCAAGCGGGTCAAAGCCTTCGTGCAATACAAAGCAAGATAGGACCTCGCAAGCTAAGAATGTGCATTGGAAGAGAGTGAAGATCACCCTAGGAACACTAAGTTTGAGTTGAATAAAACGAATCGTGTTGATTCTAGTATTAGCTATAAGCGTCTTGTAATTAATTCAATTCGCTACTATCCGTAAACCATGTAATGATGATCGCTTGATTTACATTACTAATCGTGAATGTGATGTGAATGATTTGTCTAATCTTTGTCAAATGCCCGATTAAAGCGTTAATGTTAAAAATCAAGCTAAGAAGGCTAAGAGGCAAAGTCGAAGAAAGTTAAAAACAAGGAAACCCACAGAAGGAAATTTAGTAATATAGGTTATCAATGGATACCTCTTGGCCGTAAGATTAATGAGTCAGTGCCCTAAATTTCCTAAGTCAATGCCCACTAGAAAATGGATGCCTCTTGGTAGAACTATTCCTTTAAGTGAACATACTTTGAATAGGTCAAATACGGACACTAGCACCGCATCTATTTCGATGATTCCATTGTTTCTACTGGATGTGGGTGTTCCAATCATTTGTTACTAACCAAATGGAACCCATTCTTGCATGGGGATCCCAATTATCCAGATTATCCATTCTTGTATGTGTTCAACTGCAGATAGTTCAAATCGTTCTATGGTACCGGACTCAGTTGCTCCAAGCATATGACCGGAGATCGCTTCATGCTCATGAACTTCGTGAGTAAATTCATCGGGCCGTTAGATTCGGGAACGACCATTTTGGTGCAATTATGGGTTATGGAGATTATGTTGTTGGTAAAGTGTAATCTCGGGTATATTATGTGGAAGGTCTTGGTCATAACTTGTTCTCTGTTGGTCAATTATGTGATTACGATCTAGAAGTGGCTTTTAGAAAACATCGTGTTTCGTTAGAGAACTTGATGGTGTGGAATTGTTAAGAGGAACTCGTGGTTCAAATCTAT
>CM040242.1:43439900-43521623 GCA_022545495.1 Chrysanthemum lavandulifolium | reverse complement strand
ATGATCACGATAATTTGGTAAAATATTTTTCTAAGCTAGAAGTTGAACATTTTGATTTACAACTAAAATATCAATATCTCAAAGAAAATGTTAAAACCTTAAACATCAAGATATCCTCGGATGTTTCGTAGTTTGATGCGCTTTTGAAATAAACAAACGTGATGAAAAGATTCAAGCTCATCAGAACACAATCGAGAAGTTGAAAGCTCAAATTTCACAATTAAAGGGTGAAAAGAATAATGCGATTGGCTCCCAAATGCCTCCTCCTTTAGATTCTCAGAATTCTTAAACTTTTCATCTTCAAAACTTGGTTAATGTTTTACAAAAAGAAAATGAGAGTTTTCTAGATGAAAATGAAAAGGTTAAACAACATTTCAATGAGTTATTTGAATCAATAAAGGTTACTCGTAACAAAAATAATGAAAAAATAGCTTCGTTGCAAAAGGAAATTAGGAATCTGAAAAGTCAGGTAAAAGGGAAAATGCCTATGAGCAATGGGGAGAATAATGCATCAAAGGTGCATGCTTGTAATAAATATGCTTTGTCTGTAAAATATGTTCCTCCTCATCTTAGGAATAACAAACTTGCTATTCAAACATATTTTTCATACCTTAAGGATAGTCTAGAATGTCTCCATGAGATTGTTGAAGAGGATAAGTTAAAAAAACCACTTGATAATGCAATTGGCCATGCATGCTTATATGCCAAACGATCTCAAGAACTTCTAGAATGCTTAATTACGATATGCCCTAAATCCTTAGGTGAGCAAGTTAATGCCTTGATACCTTGTTCTATGCCCAATGTTAAGAAAGTAAACTCTAGTGTGCCTTCAAGTAATTCTGTTCCCAGCACTTCTAGAGTTAAGAAAGTGAACTTTTATGTGCCTTCAAATAGTTCAGATCCCAGCACCTCTAAACAGGAAATGCAAAGAGTAGCAAAACCAACTAATGTTCCCATTCCCTCTACAGGAGTAATTAGTGACATTAATGCAAGCGGGTCAAAGCCTTCAGGCAATACAAAGCAAGATAGGACCTCGCAAGCTAAGAATGTGCATTGGAAGAGAGTAGAAGATCACCCTAGGAACACTAAGTTTGAGTTGAATAAAACGAATCGTGTTGATTCTAGTATTAGCTATAAGCGCATCGTAATTAATTCGAATTACTACTATCCGTAAACCATGTAATGATGATTGCTTGATTTACATTACTAATCGTGAATGTGATGTGAATGATTTGTCTAATCTTTGTCAAATGCCCGATTAAAGCTGTTAATGTTAAAAATCAAGCTAAGAAGGCTAAGAGGCAAAGTCGAAGAAAGTTAAAAACAAGGAAACCCACGGAAGGAAATTTAGTAATATAGGTTATCAATGGATACCTCTTGGCCGTAAGATTAATGAGTCGTGCCCTAAATTTCCTAAGTCAATGCCCACTAGAAAATGGATGCCTCTTGGTAGAACTATTCCTTTAAGTGAACATACTTTGAATAGGTCAAATCGGACACTAGCACCGCATCTATTTCGATGATTCCATTGTTTCTACTTCGATGTGGGTGTTCCAATCATTGTTACTAACCAAATGGAACCCATTCTTGCATGGGGATCCCAATTATCCAGATTATCCATTCTTGTATGTGTTCAACTGCAGATAGTTCAAATCGTTCTATGGTACCGGACTCAGTTTGTTCCAAGCATATGACCGGAGATCGCCATGCTCATGAACTTCGTGAGTAAATTCATCGGGACTGTTAGATTCGGGAACGACCATTTTGGTGCAATTATGGGTTATGGAGATTATGTTGTTGGTAAAGTGTAATCTCGGGGTATATTATGTGGAAGGTCTTGGTCATAACTTGTTCTCTGTTGGTCAATTATGTGATTACGATCTAGAAGTGGCTTTTAGAAAACATACGTGTTTCGTTAGAGAACTTGATGGTGTGGAATTGTTAAGAGGAACTCGTGGTTCAAATCTATACACCATCTCTATCAAGACATGATGAAGTCCTCTCAATCGCTTGTTGTCAAAGGCTTGAAAACAAAATCATGGTTATGGCATCGTCGTATCAATCACTTGAACTTGACACCATTAATAACCTTTCCGTAAAGGATCTTGTCGAGGCTTACCCATTAAAATATGAAAAGATTATCTTTGTTCACCGCCAATTGGGAAAAAGCACAAAATATGCCCACAAACCAAAACCCACAAACTCAAGAATGGAAGTTCTTCATACCCTTCATATGGATATGTGCGGACCAATGAGAGTGCAAGCGATAAATGGGAAGAAATACATTCTAGTAGTTGTTGATGACTCTTGATAAGTATGCAAATACTCATCATTTTTGTACCTTTTGATCGCAAAAACATCCAAAACACCCGTCAAAGCATCAAAATGATAAAATATCACAAATAAGTGTTTTATGTGTTTCAAATGCAAAAATACCAAAAGCGGTGAAAACGATCAAGTTTGCATAATTGGCGCTTTAGTCCCCAAGTTTCAAAAGTTGTCAAAACTAGTCCACGTAAATCAAAACAAAGCAAAATATCATTTAAGGTCCATGGGATTCAAAATTTGTCAAAACAAACCCTCAAAGTTTAAAAATTACAAATGACAACTATAGTCCCTAAAGTTTAAAAATTGTCAAAAATAGTCCTGGTGAATTTAAAAAGTGAAAATAATCAAAAGTAAACCTTGTACTATTCATAAATGGCAAAATTGGTCCTTATGGTGAACTTTTGAAAATTACAAGTTTGGCCCTTAAGGTTTGGAAAATTGTCGATTTGGTCCTTGGGTCATTTTAAAGTAGAAATTACAACATTGGTCCTTTGTTTTATCAATATGGCAAGAATGATCCTTGTACAATAAGTTTGGAACAGATCAAATCAGGTCCTCAAGTTTCCATATTGCATAAATGGTCCTTGGGTCTTATGCACTAAATCGAATCAATGTTATATAACTTAAACCCATTTTACAAACCCAAAGAAATTTCAATCTTTATCCAATTTCATCAAACCTTTAAATAACACCTGGTCAAACCTTGAGTCAAACTCACCTTCCCTCCTTATCCTCCTTCCACCTCACTTACCTCTGTGAACTCAACCCAATGTTTACCACCGTCCTCTTCTTCCCCACACCACCCCTACCTTTCACCAAATATCTACACTCTAGACCCCCACAATAAATGCTCTCTGCCTCCCACTATCACCAACTCAACCCATTTCCTTCGTTATATAAAATTACCACTAAAACTCATCATTACACTCTGAAATAGTTCCAATTTGCCCACTAAGCACCATGTGATCACCAAATTAAGGTCCAATAGTCTCAAGACACGTATACAAGATTTGGCGCCAAAAGCATTTAACGGCTAGGATTTATTCAAAGCTTTGGACGGTCAAGATTGAGTGTGGAAGTGATCGAAGCAAGTGGGAAGTCTTATTGAGCTTACAAAAGGGAAGAAAGCGAAGGAAGAAGGCGGTTAGTTTTTACTTAGAGTAATCTTAAGTCGTATTTGTATTTTCTTATTCCTTAGTGTAATTTTAAGCTTAAAAACTTTGTACTCAGTGTTTCTAGTGTATTTTAACTCTTTTCAAGTAATCAATTTCACATTTCCAAGTTCAATTCAGTTTTATGCAAATTTGAATTTTAAATTTCCAAGTTTATGTTAATGTTGTTTGTAGTTGTTATTATGGACTGAATAAGCTCATATAAGCTCCTAGATAGCTTAATATAGCTATTAGAAACCTTAAAACTTTGATTAGTATCAAAAAGCAAAAAAATACCAAAAATACAAAAAAATAGTGTAAAAATAAAAATCACAAGACAAAGAAGAAGAAGCAAGGAGCATGGTGAAATGAAGATGGTTCTGGGTTATTGAACCTGTGGAGGTTCTATAGGAAGTGTTTCTTGGTCCTAATTCTTGGTTCTAAGCTGGATTGCATTTGTAAGCTTATTTGGTGATTTTTGCATTTTACTAAGTTCTTGTGTTTTATGCTTTGATCTTTGTGATTCTGTGTTTGTGATAAGTAGATAAGTGGTAATAGAGTTTAAAATCATTAGCTTGTTCATTAGATTTCAAAGCTGCAAGAAAAGTCCAATTTCACAGTTAAAATAGCATATTGGTCATTTCTGTGTTCTATGCTATTTTTGTTGTTGTTCTGTGCTCTTACGATCTTGTTGAATGATAACATGAAGGTTAATATCAGTTAGGATAGTGTTACATTGATCTCATAAGCAAGCCATTGTGGCTGGACTTATGTAAGTGCTATTTTACTTCACTGTTTCATTTCTGTCAAAGCTGCATATATAGCATGATTGTCATTTGATAGTTATAGTTGATATCATTGCTTCATTTAGCTGTCTCTTCATCATTTGTACCCGTTCAGTTTGATTCATGGTTTATATCTGTATTCAGAGTTTAAATCTGCATATTAGTTCATTAAATAGTGTTCGGATCAGTTCACTTAGCTGAGTTTGAGGCTTGTTATTGGACTGAGAATTGTTGTTTGAGACTCAAATAGGTTAATTAGACTCATTTCAGTCATCATATTTCAAGTGCATACATTATAAGTCAAAATCACTCAACATCTGTTCTTAATTCATCAGCTGTTTGAATCAAAATCTCAAAACTTGCATTTAAGTTTTAGAATTAGATGATCTAGCTTATATTAGTCATATTACACCATAACTCATCATTTTCAATCAGTCATTAAGGATCAAAACTCATATTAGTCAAACTTTCAAGTCTCGCTATTCAAAAGTCAAAGTGCAAAATCGGTTTCACCAAACTTTGTGGAATTTTCATGAGTTCTTTTTTGGTTAAAAGCTATTGAGATTTTGGGATAATTAAGTTCAATTGGTGAAGTTTTGAAAGGCGATTTTGTGGAATTTTGGGATTCTCCATAAGCACTTTATAAGCCCTTGAATCACTAGTTCTACCTACTCAAAAAAAAAAAAAAAAAAAAAAAAAAGTGGAAAAAGTGGTTTTACAAAACTTTGTGGATTTTTCATTTGCTCATTTCTTATCCAAAGTCGTTGAAATTTTGGGATAAGTAACTTGATTGGTCAAGATTTCAAAGTGATTTTGTGAAATTTTGGAAGCCTCTATAAGCCCTTAATAAGTCAGTCTAAACAAATTGGCTTTGCCACTCGCACACATCTAGCTTAAACTATGTGTGAGCAGTAACTTGCAAAACTCCACAGTGCTTCAATTCGATTGTTAAAGCCTCAAATTTGGTCTAGTTTCTCATTGGTTGGTATTCTAGAGTTCTCGGTTGCTTTCCAAATAAGCTCATTAGATAACCCGGTAATTGTCGCAAGTAGGATAGTTAAGCCGCTTTAATCTTAAAAATCAAATAAGTCAAATCGGTTTAGCTTGCATCTTAGAGGTTTAGAATAGTTGATATTGGTAAATTTTAAGTAGTTTTAGCATACCATAGTCTTTGTGATCTTTTGGTGCACTAAGGAAGCTTTTAGCTTATTTTGTAAAGGTTTATTTATAAGCACTTTCACTCTGACCCTTATTCGTGCACACTAGCATAAGTTTTCGATTTTCGTAGGTTTAGAATATTAATTTAGATTTTTCTGAATTTTTCATAATTTTCTCGGTTACATTTACTATTTTTCTCATTTAATCTTAGTTTTTAATACTTTTAATCACTTTTTAATACAAATAATTGAGAAAAGCTTCAAAAAAATAATTTTTCATTTTTCCTAGATTAAGAAAAATATAAAAAGCAAAAAAATAATTTTTCCTATTTTTCTTAGATTCATTTGTAATTTTTAGCAATTAAATTAGTTTTAATAGTTTTTAATTCATAGAAATTAGAAAATCATCAGAAAAATACAAAATCAATTTTCAAAAGTTTCTTTAGTTACTTTAGATTTTTAAAAATTAGTTCCATAATTTTCACACTTAATTTCATCATTTTAGTTAATTAGTTTTATTTAGAACTTATAAATTAGTTTTAATTCAAATAAATAAAGAAAAATTCTAAAAAGATTTTTAGAAAATAAATTTGTAATTTTCTTAGTTAGGTTTGTATTATAAATCCTTTTTAGATTAATTAAACTAGATTTTAAAATAGTTTTGATTAATTAATTAATATTAAATTAATATAATATTAGTAAAATATTTTCTTTTTAGATTTCAATTTTATTTAAGTTTAAAAAGTTTTAAAATTTTCATTTTACACCCTTTAGTTTTAAACTTGTCATTTTAAGTCCCTGTAGTTTTTAAATTTCCATTTTTATTTACTTGCAATACACGTTTGTTTAATCTGATTGTTGTGCTTTATAATTCTGTATCCAAATACAATTCCAATCAATCAGTAGTGTAATTATCAACCAAATCCTTACAGATCATTGTCCTCAGTGATCATTCTACTTCTGAACGTTTTCACACACCATTCAACCTTCGTGGGATTTAACGACCCGGGAATCCACTAAATTCCAAGGAAATTGTATTGAGTCTATAATAGTTGACTTTTGTTGACTAAAACCTTTGGTCAATATTTCTTGACTGTTTGGGCTCGACCAAATTTTGGCGCCGCTGCCGGGGAGGCTGAAGCGTGTTTTAAACATTTTCAGACCCATACTTGCACATATACCACCTTTTGTAAACAGTTTTTTGTAAAGTTATCAAAATCAAAAAGTTCATTAACACTTTTCCTGAAGTGTTAACAACACCAAACAAAATATAAAACAACAAAACAATCGTAACGTTTTCTATCTTGTATTTTCTTTATGGTGATTCTTAAAGAGGTACGATTTGGTTAAACGAGACGATACCAAAAATATTGTCTCAAAGTTTTTAAACCCTTAGCACAAATCCATACCTACGTCTTTTTAGTGGTACTTAATAAACACATAAAAATCAACCACCGCAAACCAAGGCAGAACACCTACCAACTAGGGGTGTGAACATTAATAAGTTCCCAATCTTAAAGATCAAAACTTGCCTTTGTATCCTTGTGATTTGGTGTACCTTTTTAAAGCCATTTCATTTGTGATTATTGGTTTAAGTTCACTTGTCGTTTTGCCTCGCATTTGTTTTTGAAAACCCATTTTTATACTTAGTGCATGCTTTCGCTCTTCCACTCCACAAGTCCACTTTCGAGCTTGTAAGTATTCCACGTGACGTAGAGGATGTTCGCTCCATCACCGTGATCGAGGAACGTCTAGCACCACCACCCCCGTCAGAATGGCGGAAGATAAACCGATGAAAGAGCTTCTCCAAGCACCCATCGAGGGTTACGGAGATGCCATTGTTGTCCCACCATCGTGGGCGATACCTTCGAGCTCAAAACCGGGTTGCTTAATCTTGTAACCCAAAGCCAATTTTATGGTTTTGAGCGGGGCGACCTCATGCACATATTCGATGGTTCAACAAGATTGCATCAACCATCAAATACAAGAATCTCCCACATGAAGCAATTAAACTTCTTCATTCCCATTCTCTGTAGGACAAGCCGGATTTGGCTTGAGAAACAACCCCTCGTTCCATTGAGACATGGGAGGATTTAGTCACTAAGTTTGTTAACGAATTCTATCCTCCATCCCGAACTACAAGTCTTAAGAATGAGATAATGAAATTCACTCAAAGATTTGATGAATCATTCGGTGAGGCATGGGATCGTTACAAAGAGTTGCTCAAAGTGTCCGCATCATGGTTTTTCCGAGTTAATGCAAATGGATACTTTCTACAATGGTCCGAGCCAAGTGACCAAGACTCTTTAAATGCCTCCGCGGAGGTAATTTCTGAGCAAGACCACAAAAGAAGCCTTGCAAATCATAGAAAACAAGTCCCGAGTCCGCCTGCGAACAAAGACATATCGGTCTCGGCCTAATGCAGGACCTTCTACTTCATCTCACATGAGTACATCTAGCACCGATGCTAAGATTGACAAACTCACGGATGTTATTCAGCTTTGGTTCTTGCGAACCAAAGAAAGTCACTTTCACACGACACCATCACATGGTGAAGTGAAGAAAGTCGAGGTCTATGTCACTTGTGGTGGCCCTCATGCATACTACAAGCTGCATCGCCACCGATGGTAGTCCGTTTGAAGCCAATGCTATAGCCGGTACTTCACATCGTGGAGGTAATCAATACCGCCCTCAAAATGAACCAAACTACCGTGCTAATACTTATCGGGGACCACCCGGTTTTAACCGAAATCCTAACATGCAAAACCGAATCGAAACCAACCTAGAATGAACCAAGGTTATCAAAACCAAGGTAATTTCTATCCGGACCAAATCAAGGTTTCCAACATCAAGGAAACTTTAATCAAAACAATTTCAATCGAGGAATCAATTTCATGGAAATGTGAATCCTAACCAAGGAATTTTCAACAACAAGGCTTTAATCAAAACTTACGGCCTCAAAATTTCCTCCACCTCCTCCAAGATCAACATCCGATGAGCTTTTAAAACAATTCATGAAGTCTCAAGAGGAGAACGAATGATTGTTGATCGGTCGGATCATTGAACTAAAGAAGTCTTTAAATGATCAACCCTCGGGCTCGGAAAACTTCCGAGCAACACGATCGCTAACCCGAGGGGCGATGCTAAAGCGATCACAACAAGAAGTGGTGTATCATACGAAGGACCCATTGTTCCTCCTACCTCTTCTTCTTCTTCTCCTAAGGTAGTGGAACGTGAACATGAGGCGACAAAGGACAAAGAACTTCCTACTAATAACGGAGGTACCAACGATGTCCAACCTCAAGTTGTCCCGAAACCCAAGTCTAAGCCGAGTTGTTTTGATTCACATGACATCCCGGCCGAAACCGTAAATCCAAATCCTCTATTCCTTACCCATCACGCTTAAATGAGCGAAGCTCATGAAAGCTACTCAACAAATGGAAAAGTTCTTCCAAATATTTCATGAACTACACTTTGACATTAGCTTCGCGGATGCTATCATTCGATGCCCAAGTTTGCATCAACAATCAAGCAATTGTTAAGCAACAAGGAAAAGCTGCTTGAGATGGCGAAAACTCCACTAAACGAGAACGCTCGTGAGCTATCTTAAAGAAGCTTCCCGTTAAGCTTGGAGATCCCGGAAAATTTCTCTTACCTTGTGTATTTCCGGGAATGGTTGAATGCTTTGCCTTAGCCGATCTTGGTGCAAGCATTAACACGATGCCTCATTCAAGATGGAAGAAACTTTCTCTTAGGACCTTACTCCTACATGCATGACTCTCGAGCTTGCGGATCGTTCAATATCTCGTCCACTTGGCATTGCCGAGGCGTATTTGTGAAAGTAGGAAAGTTCCATTTTCCACCGACTTTGTACTTGTTGATTTCGATCTTTGATCCACGGGTTCCTCTCATTGTTGGACGAGGATTCCTAAGGACGGGCCATGCTCTTATTGATGTATTTGAGCATGAAATCACATTACGTGTGGGTGATGAAGCCGTTACCTTTAACCTCGATCAAACTTGAGGTACTCCTCAAACTATGATGCTAAATCGGTTAACCGAATCGATGTAATTGATATTGCTTCGAGGAGTACTCTCAAGAGTTTCTTGGTTATTCTCATAATTCGTGAATAGGATCCCACCACATCTTCTCTACCTATCATTTCCGACCCTTCCCCTTCTCTCACTCCGTTTGAGGGAAGTGATTTTCTTTTGGAAGAGGTCGAGGCTTTTCTCAAAAGTGATTCAATTCCAGATGGGATTGATAACAATGAGATTGATCTGGAGGGAGATATTCTTCTTCTTGAGAAGTTGTTAAATCAGACACTTCTCCTCCACTCCTCCCGTTGAGCTTCATAGTAAGGAAGTCAAGTCGGTTGAGAAATCAAGAATTTCACGAGGTTGAACTTAGGACTTACCACCTCATCTCGAGTATGCATTTCTTGAGGGTGATGATAAATTACCCGTCATTATTGCTCGAGATTTGAGTAAAGATGAAAAGATCTGCTCGATAAAGGTCTTGAAGTCACACAAGCAAGCAATTGCTTGAAACTCTCCGACATTAAGGTATAAACCACGAGTTTTGTACTCACAAAATCTTAATGGAGGATGACTTCAAGCCGCTAGTTCAACAACAAAGACGAGTAAATCCAAAATCCATGATGTTATTAAACAAGAGGTTCTTAAACTTCTTGATGCGGGATTAATTTACCCGATCTAAGATAGTCCTTGGGTTAGCCCAATTCACCGTGTTCCTAAAAAGGTGGCATTCTTGTTGTCACAATGAAAATAACGAGTTGATTCCAACTCGGTTGGTAACGGATGGCTGTTTGCATTGACTATCGTAAGTTGAATGACGCCACCGAAAAGACCATTTTCCCTACCCTTCATGGATCAGATGCTTGAGAGACTAGCAGGAAACGAGTACTATTGTTTCCTAGATGGTTTCTCGGGTTACTTTCAGATCCCCATTGATCCTCAAGATCAAGAAAAGACTACTTTCACGTGCCTCTACGGGACGTTTGCCTATAAACGTATGCCTTTCGGCCTATGTAATGCTCCGGGCACGTTCCAAAGGTGCATGATGGCCATTTTCCACGACATGATCGGGAAAACCATGGAAGTCTTTATGGATGACTTTTCACCATCGAGATTCTTCGGACATGTCTCTCCACTTAGACAAAGATGCTTCAAAGGTGCAAAGACACCAATCTTTGTCTTAACGGGAGAAGAGCCACTTTATGGTCAAAGAAGGCATAGTCCTTGGCCATAAAATTTCAAAAACGGGATCGAGGTCGATAGAGAAAATTCGATGTTATTGCTAAGTCGCCTCCTCCCACTTCGTCAAAGGTGTCGAGTTTTCTCGGGCATGCCGCTTCTATCGGAGATTCATTCAGATTTCTCAAAATAGCGGCCTATGACCCATCTTCTTGAAAAGATGCTCCTTTCATCTTCTCTCTGAGTGCATAGAAGCTTTTCAAACTCTCAAGAAAAGGCTTCTTCAAGCACCAATCTTAGTTTCCCATCGGGACCTACCTTTCGAACTTATGTGCGATGCCGTGATTTTGCCATAGGTGCGCCTTGGGGCAACGAAAACTAAACATTTCCAAACCCATTCATTATGCTAGCGTAACCATGATCAAGCTCGACTCACTACACAACCACATAAAAGAACTACTTGCCGTGGTGTACGCCTTTGAGAAGTTTCGGCCGTACTTAATCTTGACCAAATGCATAGTGTACACGGATCACTCGGCTTTAAAATACCTCTTTGCTAAACAAGATGCAAAGCCGAGGTTACTCCGTTGGGTTCTCCTCCTCCAAGAATTTGATATCATCATCCGTGATAAAAAGGAGCCGAGAACCTAGTCACGATCATCCGTCGATTAGAGAATCCACACCAAGATGTTTTCGAGAAAAGGAAATCAATGAAACATTTCCTCTCGAGACTCTTAATGCGGTTACTTTTCGTGGAGATTCTACTACCCCATGGTTTGTTTGACTTAGCAAATTACCATGCGGAAACTTCATATTGAAAGGAATGACGACCCAATGGAAGAATAAATTCTTCAAGGATGTTAATCATTACTTACGGACGATCCCTACTTGTTTAAAATCATGCGGATCAAGTCATCCGGCGGTGTGTATCTGGTCGAAAGCCAACGAAATTCTCAAGGCTTGCCATCTTTGGACCCTCTTGGGGACATCATAACCCCAACTACACCGCCAAAAGGTGTTTGACTCCGGATTTTATTGGCCCACAATCTATAAAGATGCCCATGATCTCGTCAAAACATGTGATTCATGTCAACGTAATGGAAATATTTCTGCGAAATGAAATGCCACAAAATGCAATTCAAGTCTCGAAATCTTTGACGTCTGGGGCATAGATTTTATGGGGCCATTTCCATCATCTCGAGGAAACAAATACATTCTCGTGGCGTTGATTACTTGTCAAAATGGGTTGAAGCAAAAGCTTTACCCACTAACGATGCCCGAGTTGTAGTAAAATTCCTCAAAGTTTTATTTGCCCGATTTGGAACTCCACGCTATAATCGGTGATCGTGATACGCATTTCGCAATGACAAATTTGATAAAGTCATGCAAAAGTATGGTGTAACTCACCGTCTTTCATCTGCGTATCATCCACAAACAAGTGGACAAGTAAGTGACAAATCGGGTATAAAAGGATACTTAAAAGGACGGTAGAGAAAACCGTGCATCCCGGTCGACAAATTGGATGATGCACTGGCCTTTCGAACGACTTATAAAACACCTATCGGTTACGCCATACAAGCTAGTGTACGGAAGGCATGTCATCTTCCGATCGAACTCGAGCACAAAGCCTACTGGGCCTTGAAACATGCAAACTTCGACCTCAAAACTGCGGGTGATCACCGTAAGGTTCAAATGAATGAACTTAATGAACTTCGTGATCAAGCATACGAGAATTCTTCGATTTGCAAAGAAAAGACCAAAAGGATTCATGACATGAAAATCAAAAACCGTGTTTTCAACATCGGTAATAGAGTCCTTCTTTTCAACTCTAGACTAAAGATATTCTCGGGAAAGCTCAAGTCCCGTTGGTCTGGTCCATTTACTATTGCTAAGGTTTATCCTTATGGTACCGTCGAGTTACAACAAAATAACGGACCAAATTTCAAAGTAAATGCGCATAGGTTGAAACACTATTTTGGAGAGGACATACCACCCATGGTTGTCCCGGATCTTCAAACTTTCCCCATGAACCAATGAATGCGGGGATCGAGTCAAGCTAAATGACTCGGGAAACAAAAACATAAGCATCACCTGGGTTTTCACCCATGATTTCTTCTTCTCCCTATATTTCTACCACTAGTGTGGGGGAGTCACCCACACTATGTACATAAACTTTGAAAAACCAAAAAAATTGTATATAACAAAAAGAAAATAATTGCTGTGTTACTTCACCTGAATCAGTAATATTATCTTCTTTCATTCAAGGATTCGCATAATAGCTTGGACTTTGAATATTGAGGACAATATTCAATTCTAGTGTGGGGGGAAAATTACGCTAATTTTATCATATTTACATCTTTTAGTGCCATATACTCCCGTTTGACCCTAAAAAAAAAAAGTAAACACAACAAATGGTGATCACCCACCATGTCTAACACACATAAGGATGGCTAATCCAGAGCAAGCGGCTCTTGGTAAAGATATATCAAACCCGTTGATGGCTTGCAATTTGCCAAAATTGTATGGTATTCACTCACCATATCCTAAATAGTAAAGAGTTGGCTAGCCCCAAGATTATGGCTTGTGGTAAAGGCAGTGGAAAAACCATAATTGGGAATCAGATCTCCAAGATAATTCTATCAAAGAGTTGGCTAGTCCAGAAGCAAACGGCTTTTGGTAAAGACAGATCAAATCCGTTGACAGCTTATGATTTGCTAAAAATCATATGGTTATCGGTGTACCATAGTTCTTACCTGAACTGAAACATTTGGCTACTCCAGAAGTAATGGCTTTTGGTAAAGAGAAAGCAAATCCATTAAAAATTTTCCAAAAGATTGCTAGGGACTAGCAATATCTTAGTGTGGGGATTGATGAGTATGCAAATACTCATCATTTTATACCTTTTAGGCGCCAAAACATCCAAAACACCGTCAAAGCATCAAAATGATAAAAATATCACAAATAAGTGTTTTATGTGTTTCATATGCAAAAATACCAAAAGGTGTGAAAAACCTATCAAGTTTGCATAATTGGCGCTTTAGTCCCCAAGTTTCAAAAGTTGTCAAAACTAGTCCTTGGTAAATCAAAACAAAGCAAAATATCATTTAAGGTCCATGGGATTCAAAAGTTGTCAAAACAAACCCCTCAAAGTTTAAAAATTACAAAATGACAACTATAGTCCCTAAAGTTTAAAAATTGTCAAAAATAGTCCCTGGTGAATTTAAAAAAAGTAAAAATAATCAAAAGTAAACCTTATACTATTCATAAATGGCAAAATTGGTCCTTATGGTGAACTTTTGGAAAATTACAAGTTTGGCCCTTAAGGTTTGGAAAATTGTCAGATTTGGTCCTTGGGTCATTTTAAAGTGGAAATTACAACATTGGTCCTTTGGTTTATCAATATGGCAAGAATGATCCTTGTACAATAAGTTTGGAACAGTATCAAATCCAGTCCCTCAAGTTTCCAATATTGCATAAATGGTCCTTGGGTCTTATGCACTAAACTGGATCAATGTTATATAACTTAAACCCATTTTACAAACCCAGCAGCCCAATCTTTATCCAGCCCAGTCCAAACCTTTAAATAACACCCTGGTCAAACCTTGAGTCAAACTCACCTTCCCCTCCTTATCCTCCTTCCACCTCACCTTACCTCTGCAACTCAACCCAATGTTTACCACCTGTCCTCTTCTTCCCCACAGCTCACCCCTACCTTTCACCAGCCTATCTACACCTCTAGACCCCCCACAATAAACGCTATTGCACCCCCACTATCACCAACTCAACCCATTTCCTTCGTTATATAAAAATTACCACTACAACTCATCATTACACTGAAATAGTTCCAATTTGCCCACTAGCACCATGTGATCACCAAATTAAGGTCCAACAGTCTCAAGACACGTATACAAGATTTGGCGCCAAACTGCTTTAAGCGGCTAGGATTTATTCAAAGCTTTGGACGGTCAAGATTGAGTGTGGGAAGTGATCGAAGCAAGTGGGAAGTCTTATCGAGCTTACAAAAGGGAAGAAAGCGAAGGAAGAAGGCGTTAGTTTTTCACTTAGAGTAATCTTAAGTCGTATTTGTATTTTCTTATTCCTTAGTGTAATTTTAAGCTTAAAACTTTGTACTCGGTGTTTCTAGTGTATTTTAACTCTTTTCAAGTAATCAATTTCACATTTCAAGTTCAATTCGGTTTTATGCAAATTTGAATTTTAAATTTCCAAGTTTATGTTAATGTTGTTTGTAGTTGTTATTATGGATTGAATAAGCTCATATAAGCTCTAGATAGCTTAATATAGCTATTAGAAACTTTAAAACTTTGATTAGTATCAAAAAGCAAAAAATACCAAAATACAAAAAATAGTGTAAAATAAAAATCACAAGACAAAGAAGAAGAAGCAAGGAGCATGGTGAAATGAAGATGGTTACGGGTTATTGAACCTGTGGAGGTTCTATAGGAAGTGTTTCTTGGTCCTAATTCTTGGTTCTAAGTTGGATTGCATTTGTAAGCTTATTTGGTGATTTTTGCATTTTACTAAGTTCTTGTGTTTTATGCTTTTATCTTTGTGATTCTGTGTTTGTGATAAGTAGATAAGTGGTAATAGAGTTTAAAATCATTAGCTTGTTCATTAGATTTCAAAGTCGCAAGAAAAGTCCAATTTCACAGCTTAAAATAGCATATTGGTCATTTCGTGTTCTATGCTATTTTGTTGTTGTTACGTGCTCTTATGATCTTGTTGAATGATAACATGAAGGTTAATATCGAGTTAGGATAGTGTTACATTGATCTCATAAGCAAGCCATTGTGGGCGGACTTATGTAAGTGCTATTTTACTTCATCGTTTCATTTCGCCAAAGTGCATATATAGCATGATTGTCATTTGATAGTTATAGTTGATATCATTGCTTCATTTAGCTGTCTCTTCATCATTTGTACTCGTTCAGTTTGATTCATGGTTTATATCTGTATTCAGAGTTTAAATCTGCATATTAGTTCATTAAATAGTGTTCGGATCAGTTCACTTAGCTGAGTTTGAGGCTTGTTATTGGACTGAGAATTGTTGTTTGAGACTCAAATAGGTTAATTAGACTCATTTCAGTCATCATATTTCAGGTGCATACATTATAAGTCAAAATCACTCAACATATGTTCTTAATTCATCAGCTGTTTGAATCAAAATCTCAAAACTTGCATTTAAGTTTTAGAATTAGATGATCTAGCTTATATTAGTCATATTACACCATAACTCATCATTTTCAATCAGTCATTAAGGATCAAAACTCATATTAGTCAAACTTTCAAGTCAGTCATTCAAAATCAAAAGTGCAAAATCAGTTTTCACCAAACTTTGTGGAATTTTCATGAGTTCATTTTGGTTAAAAGCTATTGAGATTTTGGGATAATTAAGTTCAATTGGTGAAGTTTTGAAAGCGATTTTGTGAAATTTTGGGATTCTCCATAAGCACTTTATAAGCCCTTGAATCGGCTAGTTACGCCACCGCTCATCAAAAAAATTAAAAAATGGAAAAGTGGTTTTACAAAACTTTGTGGATTTTTCATTTGCTCATTTCTTATCCAAAGCTGTTGAAATTTTGGGATAAGTAACTTCAGTTGGTCAAGATTTCAAAGTGATTTTTGTGAAATTTTGGAAGCTTCTATAAGCCCTTAATAAGTCATTCAAACAAGCAGCCCGATTTTGCCCTGCACATCTAGCTTAAACTATGTGTGAGCGTGCAACTTCTGAAACTCCATGTGCTTCAATTCGATTATTAAAGCCTCAAATTTGGTCTAGTTTCTCATTCGTTGGTATTCTAGAGTTCTCGCTTTTGTTTTCCAAATAAGCTCATTAGATAAGTCGGTAATTAAGTCGCAAGTAGGATAGTTAAAGTAGTTTAATCTTAAAAATCAAATAAGTCAAATCGGTTTAGCTTGCATCTTAGAGGTTTAGAATAGTTGATATTGGTCAATTTTAGTAGTTTTAGCATACTATAGTTGTTGTGATCTTTTGGTGCACTAAGGAAGCTTTTAGCTTATTTTGTAGTCTTATTTATAAGCACTTTTCACTACAAACCCTTATTCGTGCACACTAGCATAAGTTTTCTGATTTTCGTAGGTTTAGAATATTAATTTAGATTTTTCCTGAATTTTCATAATTTTACGGTTACATTTACTATTTTTCTCATTTAATCTTAGTTTTAATACTTTTAATCACTTTTTAATACAAATAATTGGAAAAGCTTCAAAAAATAATTTTAATTTTTCCTAGATTAAGAAAAATATAAAAAGCAAAAAAATAATTTTTCCCTATTTTTCTTAGATTAATTTGTAATTTTTAGCAATTAAATTAGTTTTAATAGTTTTTAATTCATAGAAATTAGAAAAATCATCAGAAAAATACAAAATCAATTTTCAAAAGTTTCTTTAGTTACTTTAGATTTTTAAAAATTAGTTCCATAATTTTCACACTTAATTTCATCATTTTTAGTTAATTAGTTTTATTTAGAACTTATAAATTAGTTTTTAATTCAAATAAATAAAAGAAAAATTCTAAAAAAAGATTTTTAGAAAATAAATTTGTAATTTTCTTAGTTAGTTTTGTATTATAAATCCTTTTTAGATTAATTAAACTAGATTTTAAATAAGTTTAAAATAGTTTTGATTAATTAATTAATATTAAATTAATATAATATTAGTAAAATATTTTCTTTTAGATTTTAATTTTCTTTAAGTTTAAAAGTTTTAAAATTTTCATTTACACCCTTTAGTTTTAAACTTGTCATTTTAAGTCCTGTAGTTTTAAATTTCCATTTTTATTTACTTGCAATACACGTTTGTTTAATCGATTGTTGTGCTTTATAATTACGTATCCAATCGTGGTGTAATTATCAACCAAAATCCTACGATCATTGTCCTCGTTGATCATTCTACTTGAACGTATTCACACACCATTCAACCTCCGTAGGATTTAACGACCGGAATCCACTAAATTCAAGGAAATTGTATTGAGTCTATAATAGTTGGCGTTTGTTGACTAAAACCTTTGGTCAATATTTCTTGACCGTTTGGGCCCGATCACTACTCTCGATTTACTTGGGTAAAGTTTTTGAGGACAAAGGATGAAACTCGGATGTCATCATCAAACTTATCAAGCGACTTCAAGTTCGACTCAACAATCTTGTTAGAATTGTTCAAATGCAGACAATGGCACAAAGTTTGTTAAAAAGACTTAATTCGGTTTTATGAATGTGTTGGAATCGATCATCAAAGAAGTGTTCCACGAACTCCTCAGCGAGCGATGTAGTTGAAAGAGCAATCGAACTCTTGTGGAAGCCATGAAACAATGATAATTTATTCAAAGGTTCCAATGTTTCTATGGTGAAGCCATTGCCCTTGCTTGCTACACCCAAAATCGTTCCCTTATACATACCTCTCATGAAAAAACTCCATACGAACTTGTCCATAAACGAAAACACGATCTCTCCTACCTTCGTGTATTTGGTGCTTTGTCTATCCAATGAATGACGGTCAAGATTTAGGTAAATTAAAAGCTAAAGCGGACATTGGAGTTTTTGTAGGTTATGCATCAAATAAGAAGGGTTACCGAATCTACAACAAAAGAACTCGAGATATCATGGAAACTATTCACTTCACGTTCGATGAGCTGACCGGCCAAATGGCTCCTGGACAATCCAGTTCTGGACCCGCACTTCAAAACACTCCCATTAGTTCTTATCTTGTACCAAACTCCTCACCAAGAACTCCATATGTACCCCCTTCGGAAGATGAATTGAAGAAATTGTTTGATCAATGTTTGATGAACACTATGAGCCAAGTGCTAATGATCATCAAATCCATCAGCAGGTGCTCATATCCCCTCAATGAAGTTAACCTTCCGTTTCTATATCATTAAGTCAAGAAGCGCCTCTGCTGATCACTCTGTCTCATCAACAAACCTTCAATCAACGAGTGTACATCATGGAATTGCTTCTGGTTCCTATGATATAGAAAATCCCTTTGCTACTCCCGAAGATGCTCCATTTGAGAACATATTTGCTCCTGAAACATCATCCGAACCATCTTCATCAGGAGAAAACAACTCTGCTACTTCAGTTCCTCAACAACAACCACATGAACACCTTAGAAAATGGACACATGATCACCCATTGGACAACATCATTGGAAACCCTTCTCGTCCAGTATCCACTCAAAAAAAACTTGCTACTGATGCCTTATGGTGCTTCTTCAACTCAGCACTCTCTAAGATCGAACCTAAAGATGTTAAAGCGCAATGAATGAAGACGGTGGTTCAATGCCATGCAAGAAGAAATTCATGAGTTTGATCGACTAGATGTATGGGAATTAGTACACGCTCGGGCGTCTATGATCATTGCTCTCAGTGGATCTTCAAAGTAAAGCTTGATGAGCATGGTGATGTTCGAAAAATAAGGCTAGGTTAGTGGCTAAAGGATATCATCAAGAAGACAGTATAGACTTTGAGGAATCTTTTGCTCCTGTTGCACGTATCGAGGCTATCAAAATCTTCTTGGCTAATGCTACTAGCAAGAATATGGTTGTCTATCAGATGGATGTGAAAACTGCATTTCTTAATGGAGATTTGAAAGAGGTGGTTTACGTCGATCGACCGAGGGTTTTGTGAATCGAGCATCCTACTCATGTCTATCGCTTGAAAAGGCCCTTTACGGTTTGAAGCAAGCTCCTAGACACGGTATGATACGCTATCAAAGTTTCTTCTATCTCTTGGATTCAACAAAGGAGCGAGTTGATCCGAAATTGTTCACCGAGAAAGTCGAGCAAACATTTAATTCACGTTCAAATTTATGTTGATGATATTATTTTTGCCTCGTGACCCCAATGAATGTGACCGTTTTCAAATGAAATGGGTTCCAAATTTCAAATGTCAATGATGGGACAAATGTCATTTTTCTTGGGATTACAAATTTCACAAAGTCCGGAGGCATTTTTATAAATCAATCTAAATATGCAAATGAGATTTTAAAGAAACTTGGATTTGATTCTTGTGACCATTGACACTCCCATGATAGGCGTACTAAACGGATGAGGACCACTCGGGGATCATGGTAGACCAAACGAAATATCGTAGTATGATTGGATCACGATGTACCTCACGACGATGACCCAGACATTACATCTTATTGTTTGCATGTGTGCTAGATATCGAGCTAAGCCTACAAAAGCACCTTGAAGCGGTTAAGCGGGCCTTTTGGTATCTCCAAGGAACCATCAATATGGGACTTTGGTACCAAGGACACCGGTATGTCACTAACGACCTATCTGAGATCTTGATCATGCATGATGTCAAGATACACGTCGAGTACGCCCGGAGGTGCTCGATTTTTGGTGATAAGCTTGTGGTGGTCTTCAAAGAAACAAATGAGTACTTCAATATCCTCTCAGAGGTGAATACATAGCAATGTCATCTTGTTGCGCTCAAATCCTTTGGATGAGATCCCAATTAACTGATTATGGTTTTGAACTCAATAAAATCCTTTGTATTGTGATAACAAAAGTGCTATTGCTCTCTCTTGCAACAACGTTCAACATTCAAGAGCAAAACACATCGACATTCGACATCATTTCATCAGGGAACAAGTGGAGAACGGTGTGGTGGAACTCTATTTTGTGAAGTCGAATACCGGTTAGCGAACATCTTCACCAAAGCTCTTCCAAAGAACGTTTTGAGTTTATTCTTCCACGACTTGGCTTGAAAAGCCTTCAACCGAAACACTCAAACGACTTGGGAGGAAGGCGAGGAGTAAAGGTTATTGTCTCTATCTTTTCTTTGTAAATAGTTATTCAAAAAGCAAAATACAAAATTTCAAAACCAACAAAAACAAATAGAAAAATATAAAACTTTCAAAAAATCCATAATAATTTGAAAAATTCGGAAAATTTTAAAAAATATTGTCATTGTGTCATGTTTTTCTCGATTCGATATATATCTACGGTCTTTGTGCTATCAGTCAAAGAGTGACATGGGAGTTTAGATGTTGTTCGAATGTGCATAAAAAAAATAATAAAAAAAAAAATCAAATCAAAAAATCAAAAAAAATCAAAAAAAATCAAAAAAATATTTTTGGGAGAAAGTGAAACGATGGTTTATTGTCATTTCAGGCAGTAACCCGCTTTTCAAAAGAAAGAACAGAGCCATGATTTATCTTAAATCTTCAAACCTCATGCTCTGATTATAAAAACAAATGTTTGTCGTTAATAAGACAAATGTTTCCTTTCAAATATTTTTCCTTCTATCAATTCTTCTGAAAAATATTTGCCATCTTCTGAAAACAAAATTGTTTTGAAAACACTTCGGACTCTATTTTTGAAAATCATCAGAGCTTATCAGGTGTCAAAATCTCAATCCATCAATCGACAACTATCGCCATTGATTGAGGGGGAGAATGATTTTTCAATTAAATCAAAAAGTGTATTTTTCAAACAATTAGCACTTAAATGAGCAAGGTCTACTCTAAATTCTTTACAATTGTTTATACAATTGGTTCAAGACCTTGGTTATTATTATTTTTTCAAAAGATATTCATGCATGTTTAAACAATGGAGTTTAAAGTCTCAAAATCTGATTCCTATCAGTTAAAATGTCTTGTTTCAAAAGCAAGTCACAATTCTCCTCAAATGTTTTCAAAACAAATTTAAATCAATAGAGATCACAAATCTCAAAGGATTTGAAAATTGTGATCGGGGGAGAATTTGTGATTTAAATTGGTTTTAAACTGATAATTCAATAAATGGTTTTATATGTGTTTAGCAAGCTCTCCTCCCTACATGTGCCAAATGATTTCAAATTTTCCATGCACATATTGAGGGGAGCATCTATTTTTAAACCAATAATGATTGAAACGTGATTGATTTGTATCAAATGTGCAGGTTCCTTCTAATATGTGCAAAAATCTTTCAAACCTCGAGGCACATATTGAGGGGGAGCAAACTTTTGAAAACCTCATCCTTCCTCAATATGCTTTATCTACGTGATTTGATCAGGGAAGTGATGTTGATATCTTTTAGAAAATGTTAATCAATAGATTGGATCTTTCACTCTCAATCTAAAGATTTCAATGATCTCTTGCCTCCATGTGCTAAACAATTTCAGAATTATATGCACATGTTGAGGGGGAGCATTTCTAAAATATCAAAAACAATTGAGATACAAAATGCTTTGATTATATATCACAAGTATCTGGATTGATTTTTCAAATGGTTTTCATTTGGTTTCAAGGCGGATGAATTGTACCAAAAGACTGACCATTTTACTTTATGCATGGAGTTATAAGGATGGTGAGGTTAGGTATTAGTTCCCATGATCCGCCAGAACCGGAGGGATCTACACAGGGACAATCCACTAGATAGTGTAAAAGTCCTTAGGTATGATGAAAAAAAGGAGAAAAATGAGAAATGGGAAGAGTGCGGACTGAGATAGAGCTAGAACTGGAATAAACCCAACAAGGTTCTTGTAATGAAATCTCGGTAAGCACTGAAGGGGTTGAAGAATGAAAAAGAAATGAATGGAAAAAGGGGTGAAAAGAAATAGCCCTCCAATTATTCAACCTTAGGGCAGATACCGGGTTCAATTCATATGCTACTGGTGGTTAGTAAGGTAACACTGGTATTGAAGACAAGACGTCATGGACCCAATGACACATTGCACTAAACTTCCCAAACTACTCAAGTTCCTCTTAAAAGGGCTTGTTTCATTCTCACGGGGAACCCACATAATCTATCGGCTTTCTCTTAGAGATTGTTGATATTGAAGAAGGAGACCCTCTCCCTAGTCTCCGATATAGGAAAACAAAAAATGCACAATTGAGTCTAGAGCCACGAGATCATCAAATAAATCTCATTAGGACACTGTCTATGAAGACTCTCTGTTTCACACAATGTGGAAAGAGAGATTATATCTTATGAGTCCTACGCATTATTCTTGTGGTATTGCGGAACATCGAGTGATATGCAAACATATTCACAATGAAGATGGAAAGCCTTACAGCCAACATCAAACAAGCTCTGGTGGGTGGCATGTGAGATCTATCAATAGATCAACCATGTGACAACCGAGCGAAACAATGGGGCGATTCATAATTATGAATCAATCACGGTTCGAGTTATGGATTGATGAATACCTTTGAAAACCGGTCGTTGTGCTTAAAAACTCTTTCTTTAGCACATCGATCGTGTTCGAATATTTCAAAATAAAAGGTGTTTATGATTGATAATTGATTTTCATTAAAACCTTCGTTGTATTGCAAAAACAATTTCTCTTGGCGATACCGATTGTTTTTCAAATCTCTTTTCATCAATCGGTGAATCTCAATTATTTGGTTCACTCACTCTGTTGTCTTCTTTGATACGTTCGGTTTGAGAACGACTAGAGCATTGCGAAACCACATCAAGGAAATTCTTTGGAATTATACCGATCACAAGCGGTACTTTTTGTGCGCTTTATTGCTAACTTGTTGTATGCGTGTGTACGCCCGACGCTTGCGGTGATCGAATGAAGCGGTCAATCCATAGCCGCATGCTCACTCAACACATTCATTTCTAAAGATATCATGATAAGTGCATCAATGACTCGATATTTTCATTCCATGTTCGCCTTCTGCCGCCAATATCATGAATCAGCGAAGCTTCCGCTACTCGATAAGAATATATCATGATCTAGAATGTGAGCATGTCGGTCCAAAATGTCACAACATCACATAATACCAACACTGCACCAGATGAGTCAGAGATTTATGGTAGCTGATGATCTCAAAGCTGGTTCAACACTCATTATCACATGGATCAATTAAAGACCTCCACTTGGATAACCCAAACATGCAAAAATGAAGAATCAAAGACTACAAGCTTCTGAGCAATGAACTTTAACAAGAATACAAGAACAATCTCAATGTAATATCTGTTTGTATTCAATGTAATTTGAGGTGACTTCCCTTAGGGGGAGATTGTTAGGATTTAGTAAATCCAGTTATTAAAGTGTCGGTCACCTCAAGTATATGTAATCGTTAGAAAGCTCATAGTCGTAGTTATTTAATGTTAAGTAGTATTTAGTTAAGTAATACCATGGAGAGCAGACGGGTCTTTACCCAGCTGTATGCTCGATCCACACCCGTAGGTGGCGATTTGTGTAAGACTATAAATACTCTCTACCTCCCAAGGTAGAGAGTTGGAGCTCATAATAATACTTTCATTTTCTCTCACTAAGTTCCCAAACCTTTAACTATTTCTCTCTCTAAAAACTTGACTTATACGCCTACTTTTGATCATGTTATGATGTGTTTGTGAGATCCAATATGTTACAAATATTTGGTTAGTAACAGTGATTGGAACACCCACATCAGAAGTAGAAACAATGGAATCATCAGAAATAGATGCAGTGCTAGTGTCCGTATTTGACCTATTCAAAGTATGTTCACTTCTTAAGGGAATTATTCTACCAGTAGGCATCCATTTTCTAGTGAGCATTGACTTAGCAAATTTAGGGCACAACTCATTAATCTTACGGCCATTAGGTATCCATTGATAACCTATATTACTAAATTTCCTTCCTGTGGGTTTCCACTGTTTTCTATCTTTCTTTCGCCTTTGCCTTTTAGCCTTCTTAGCTTGATTTTTAACTTTAACAGCTTTTAATCGGGCATTTGACAAGATTAGACAAATCATTCACATCACATTCATGATTAGTAATGTAAATCAGCGATCATCATTACATGGTTTGCGGATAGTAGCAAAATTGAATTAATTATAGTACGCTTATAGCTAATACTAGAATCAACACGATTCGCTTTATTCAACTCAAACTTAGTGTTCCTAGGGTGATCTTCTACTCTCTTCAATGCACATTCTTAGCTTGCGAGGTCCTATCTTGCTTTGTATTTCACGGAGGCTTTGACCCGCTTGCATTAATGTCACCGATTACTCTGTAGGGGAATGGGAACATTAGTTGGTTTTGCTACTCTTTGCATTTCTGCTTAGAGGTCTTGGGATCCGAACTATTTGAAGGCACATAAGGTTCACTTTCTTAACACTAGAAGTCTTGGGAATGTAATTACTTGAAGGCACGCTAAAGTTTACTTTCTTAACACTTGGGCATAGAACAAGGTATCAAGGCATTAACTTGCTCACCTAAGGATTTAGGGCATATCATAATTAAGCATTCTAGAAGTTCTTGAGATCGTTTGGCATATAAGCATGCATGCCCAATTGCATTATCAAGTGGTTTCTCTAACTTATACTTTTCTACAATCTCACAGAGACATTCTAGACTATCCTTAAGGTATGAAAAATATGTTTGAATTGCAATCTTGTTATTCCTAAGATGAGGAGGAACATATTTCACAGACAAAGCATATTTATTACAAGCATGCACCTTTGATGCACCATTCTCCCATTGGTCATTGGCATTTTCCCTTTTACGACTCTTGATTCTTAATTTCCTTTTATAGCGAAGCTATTTTTTCGTTATTTTTGTTACGAGTCACCTTTATTGATTCAAATAGCTCATTGAAATGTTGTTTAACCTTTTCATTTTCTTCTAGAAAACTCTCATTTTCCTTTTGTAAAGCATTAACTAAGTTTTGAAGATGAAAATTTTAAGAATTAGAGAATCCAAATAAGGAGGCATATGGGAGCCACCACATTGTTCCTTTCACCCTTTAATTGAGAAATTTGGGCTTTCAACTTTCGATTGTGTTATAGTGAGCTTGAATCTGCTTCATCACGTTTGTTTATTTCAAAAGCGCATCAAACTCGGAACATCCGAGGATATCTTGATGTTTGAGGTTTTAACATTTTCTTTGAGATGTTGATATTTTAGTTGTAAATCAAAATGTTCAACTTCTAGCTTAGAAAAATATTTTACCAAATTATCGTGATCATCCTGTTCAATTTTCTCATTTAGTTTTGAGTTTTTGATTTTAAGCTCAATGACATGATCATGGAGACTTTCAAAGCAACAGATAATTCATGAAATTGAAGCGATAATAGAACAATTAGTAGCGATGTAGAACACATCTTGAGTGATACATTGAAATCGATTCTCATTTAAGGTATGCAAGTTCTTCCTCTCAATCTCATTATATTTTAATTCTCGCTCATAGTTATTGACCTCAACTATCATTGCATCAAATTCCTTGTCCATTTCTTTAATATCCGAATCCATCCCCTTTTAAGATTCTCAAATTGACCATTTAATTGTTTAAAGAAAGGCATGACCTCGCTTAAATAGCATTCTTTAGTTTTCCTTGATTATCCCGATGGGTGTGATCCTTTTCTTACATGTTTTCTCAAAATCAACAAAAACTAAGAAATAACATCTTGACCGATTAGGGTCTTGCTCTTAGTGGGAATAGATCTAGGAACTAAATGCATTGGTGTATTGGGAGGATACACGATGGTGGAGGCATTTTCCTAAGGGAATGTTTGTCACAACAAGATTATCTCGCTTTTGCTTATCTAAATACTTTTCCGAACACTTGTTCAAGCGTTAACAACGTTTGAGGCTTAAACTTGTTTAAAGATATCCAATTTTCCTTTTGTAATCATGGGGTTTGATCGTTATGTTATTCACTTTACACGCAGGATCGTTAAGCTTCTTATCCATTTTCTCCTAGATCAACATCTAATTTTCTATCTTCCTCGATGCACTCAATGCAACTAGGTTGTTGTCTAGGTTTAAGAATCTCATTGCCATCATAGATTACATTTTGAGCGACCTTTGCTATCTTACCATACTCGGGGTTGGGTTTATCTACAATGGGAACACTATGCTTATCGCTTAAGACTCTATGCTTAGTGACCATGTGAGCGATCGAATGGTGTTCCTTGTACGTACAACTTATTTTCAAGCTTGTTTTCAAAGTTTTTAGATTTGAAAAATCATTCAAAAGTTTTGATTCCTTAGCATTGAATTCTTGCTTAAGCATTTTAACATTTTCTTGAAGTTCTTGTTTTTGCTTAGCGCTTTAGAAAGCTTTTCTTGTAAGGAGTTTAACTCTTGTTTTAATACTTCTTCTCTAAAATTACCTTTTCTAATGATTATGCGCATTTGGTCATCCATTTCACGCTCACGGTGGTTAACTCAAACTTAGCACGTTGTTCATAAATGGCAACTTGTTCTTTATAGGCATTAAGTTCGAGATAACGAGAATCATCGGGGGCACATGCAGTGTATTCATCAAAAATATAGTCATCATTGACTGCATTAGATACATCACTTGGTTCAATCGCATTCTCACATTGGGTCACATATTGATCATATGGGATAGTATTATCATTGCCCATATTAGCAATTTCTGAGTCACTGGTTTCCTGCGATTGAACTTTATCATGTATCTTTTGCTGATCAACATTATCATATAGTTTTAATACCTCTGAGATGATTGATTCTTTGGATGGACCAGCTTGCTATGGTGAGGGGACTTTTGGAGAGACCATTGGAGAAATGCTAGCCATGAAAATTGTCATGCGAGAGGTTCATCATCGACATCGAGTCTTATGCATCATAGTCGGCGACTTGGAAGGCATTCGATGATTGTGACCTATCTCCCGAATTGGTGCTCATCCACATCTCGCATCATATGTCTTGGCATTGCCTCGATAAACAACAACTCCTCTTCATCCAAAACAGCACCATTATTACGAGCTTGCACAAGTAACATCTTGTCTCAAGTACTGCATTTTGAGGACGTTTTGGAGATGTGCGCCCTTGCTATATGTCCATCACCACCACGGTTGTAGCACTTTATTGGCTTTGCTTGACCTTGATTTCCATTCCTTCCCGATTCGATTTGCAAAATAACCTCCACCTACTCCACCTCTTCCCTGTTCATATTGTCTTCCTTGAACGGTTGCACCATAACTTTTCCATTTCTGACAACAGCATGATTGTGTAGATAGGATGCAGTTCTGATCTCATTGTTAGTGTGAAGACTGTTGGTATGTGGATTAAGGGCCAAGTTTTGTTTAACCATAAGAGCCAGGTGATTGATGAAGTGTCCCATGACTGCATCAGCATCAGCTTGCTTGAAACTCGGATCGGGAATGAGTTTGTGATTACCATTACCCATGGGTATGACTTGAGAAGCTTTGGTTGTAATACCAACATTGGTGTAGAAGGCTGTTGAATCATTTGATGAGCTTGTTTCTCCCTGATTGGTTTTGAATTGTTCAAGGATCCTTTTTTCAAACATAGCATGTCTCTCATTCTAAAGAAGGAAGGCATACAGTTGCTCATAGTTTGTATTTTCAATCCTTTGGTTAGCTTCACGGTGACAAATTTATGCCATTCGGATTCATGTTGTTCACAAACTTTGAATTCATTTGAATATTTGGCATGGTCATTTTGATGTTCCTCATGTCATTTACAAGCTTGTGGAATCTTCACGTAATACTCATAGACACTCTCATCCGGTTTCATCTTGAAGTGCTCAAATTCATCATACGCCAGTGATTCTCTGTCTTCCTTAGTTAATTCGAAACTTGAGAGAAGCATCTTGACATTATCCCAAACGCCTTGGCTTCAGCAGTGTTGTGATTGATAAGCTTGTAGATATCTTTTGAAGACCACAGTATAATGTTTGAAGCCCCGATATCATCATCGTATCTCTTCTTCTCCTTATCGAGAAGTTCATCATACATTTTAGGTCCGTCTACCCCTAACATCACCGTGCCATCGGCACATATCGAGAATGTCTCGGTTGTCTCAATTGATAAGGTCCTTCATCAATTGACTTAAGAATGTTGACACCATTTTCCTTTCCTAGACAAGACAACTGATTCGTTGAGCCCATGAATCGTAGTTAGTTACTGTCAAGCATGGAGTGGACGAGTCTCGAACCTCTTGCTTGAACATCCTCATTCAGAGAGAGATGATTGTAGGCACGTTGGTAGACATGTTTACAGATTTCTGGGATTTTATAACTCTATGATTAAACCGGAAATAAATTCTTTCACGGGATTTTACTAAATCAAGAGAAAACCGTAATAGAAACAAATATTAACCAAGTCGCTATAACCCTTGAACCAAGTCGCTAAGTATCAACTTGCTAAAGAACAAGTCGCTATGAATCATGTCGCTAAGCACAAGTCGCTAGGACCCAAGTTGCTGAACACAAGTCGCTAAAGCACCAAATCGCTAAGCAGGCAAGTCGCTAAAGAACAACTCGCTAAGTAACCAAATCGCTAAGAGATAACTCGCTAAGAACTATAAGTACAAGTCGCTAGAAATAATGAAAGCAAGTCGCTACCTCTCCAAGTCGCTAGCCGTAGTAGAGAATCCACTAACTTGTAATGTTTGTCAGCTTGTCTCAATAGACAAGTCGCTAAGGTCAAGTCGCTACGCCTAACACTACAACTCGCTATAAATTCTTGAAGCAAGTCGCTACGAAGAAATTCTACAACGAGACTTAAGTCGCTACGTTGAAAAACATCAAAACACACTTTTCAATCCAAAACAAGCCCAACCACGTGATTCAAGCCTTCCAAATCACAACCTAAACACTTATGATGATCCTAAACACAAAAGTACTATCAAAATCCAAACTTTAACACAAGATATTGTCCAAATGATGCAAAAACCACTCAACTTTTTCAAACCCAAAAACCAATAAAAACCACTAGAAATCCAAGAATATGTAAGAGAGATGATAAAACCATGGCTCTTGATACCATTTGTAACATATATGATTTCACAACCACATCAATACATGATCACAAGTAGGCATATAACTTATGGTTTTTAGAGAGAGAAAGAGTTAGAGGTTTGGGAACTTAGTGAGAGAAAATGAAAGTATTATTATGAGCTCCAACTCTCTACCTTGGGAGGTAGAGAGTATTTATAGTCTTACACAAATCGCCACCTACGGGCTGTGGATCGGGCATACAGTGGGTAAAGACCCGTCCGTCCTCCACGGTATTACTTAACTAAATACTACTTAACATTAAATAACTACGACTACGAGCTTTCTCACGATTACATATACTTGAGGTGACCGACACTTTAATAACTGAATTTACTAAATCCTAACAAGTACATTATTATGCAAATAAAGGAATTTGAATTTAACGCCCTTCCGTCATTTCATAAAATTTAACTTTTCCCACGAGTCCCAATCGTCCCAAAACGCGTACAAAGGATATGACTCGACTTAGCAACTTATGCAAGCAACTAGATAATTGAACTAAGGGTTTAGTGTGATAACAATAATGCACTAAAAGTGAGTGCATACAAGGTAGGCTAAGGTGATTTGGGTGTACATTTGGGGTGAATTGTAAACAATGCTCTTCATTGATATTCCGGAAATCGAAACATCACGAGAACCGCGAAAAGATAGGCTCTAAGGGGTTAACTAGGGGTATCGTGTACTAAAGATGAGTACAACGCAGGGTGTGGGGGAATTACTCAACCGATGTGGAAGAAGTAATTATATTATGGGTATCAAAAAGGGTTATCCTAATGCCTCTTATCATTTAGTTATTCCTAACTATACAAGTGTAGTCTTACTAGCTATCTCGGAATGCATCACAAAACAAGTTCTATAATCTATTATACTACCAGTTCACACTCGAAGCATTAAAGTGGAATGCTTTAATTCCTACAAATCTAAGGGCGATCATCACATTTTGGGTGGAATTTAAGTGGTAAAGGGTTTTTGTGCTAGTCATATAACTTCCTATCCATGAGACGCTTTATTAAGACTAATGGCCCACTCTTACATGTCATGAAAAATTTTAAATTTGGTGCCAAAATTACCCTTACCGATATTTCTCATGGTTTATTACACAATTGAAATTAGACAAGGCAAATAGTCAAGGATAAGCATAGTTTCAAAGTTCCCGTTTTATTTTCCCTCCCTACGCTTAAACTGAACATTGTCCCCAATGTTCCCCGAAAGTATCAAAGTTATGATAATATAATGTAATTAAAAACGAAAGAAACTAGTACTCCCCTGATTAGCTCGGTAGGATCCGTGTGAAGTAGTGGTTAAATCTTTCTTCAAGAAGAGTGTTTGCGTTAAAAGCTCCTTCCAATCTTATGTATCTTCTTCTTGATAAATTAAATCGCACACTTGAAGAAAACAGACGAAACCTTCACGTAAAATCATGGTAACAATATATATAAGACTCTACTAAACTAGGATATAATGCTTGTGGAATGGATGTTTCTGATTTTCCGAAAATTAAGACACGAAAATTCCAAAAATTTATAAGTAGCTCGAAAACAAGACAAAATTAGTAAGCGGTTTCTTCTCCTCCCGACGCCTTCAGGTTGCGACCACGACGCTCGTCAGTTATCCCGACAGAACCGGTGCGATTTTCTGGAAAAATTCGAAAATTTTTATCTTTAGAATACGGAAAACTTTCCTGCAAAACATCCTTTATGACTCGATACAAGCATTTGACTCGAACAAACACATACGTATATCTTTTCGATAATCGTAATTTTCATGTTCACGTTCTTTTAAAACGTGTGTAATCTTCCTACACTTATCTCTTTTGTAAAATACCTTTATATGTAATTAAGACGAGGTTAAAGACAAAATAAAGCATTTTCACAAATTCAAACATGAGAACATACAATAATGAAAAGATATATGACACACAAATAAAAATGAAAAACAAATACACATGGGTTGCCTCTCAAGAAGCGCTTGTTTTGTTCGAGTCACGAGCTTGACTCTACCCTTATTTAACGGATAAAGGGGAATGTTTTCTACACTTAAGCTTAAGTGCGGGTGATAGTAGCGATACACACCCTTAGGGTGGAAATTTTCTACGTGAGGAGAGGGTGATGGGTGATTTATATGCTCAAAGGAGTGTGCTCCATTCATTATAACCTTACCTAATTCTATTGGTGTAGCGGTGAATCAAATCTCTCTCTAAAATGGATCATCTTCTATCAACTTCAAAAGATTCTTAGTTAGGGATCCATCTTGACCTAATAAACCCGGTTTAAACCAAAATGTTTCTTGTTATCAACCATGAATGGGTGATATAAGTGTGTAAGGTCATGGGTTACTCCTATATTAGCTTCCACCTACATGGCCTAGACTCTACCACCTTTATCAAGCAACTACCGGACTATTTATTTTGATGGGTGGATTGGGGCCTAATTCAATTCCAAGATTCACATCTAAAGACGGAAAATTGGGTAAGGTTTCGGTTGAGGCTCGGTTCATCAAAATTAGGAACTTCCTAGGACTAAGAGAGAGGTCATGACAACAAGCATCTTAACCTACATTCTCTAGTGGCGTTTGGTCCAAAGGTTCTATATCAATCGGGGTTCCTATAGTCTCTTCTACTTCTTCCCGTAAGTTATAGGCGATGTGTGTTCCTCAAGTGATGGTAGGGTTTGTGGGCTTGGAGTTTCCACCTCATTCTCCATTATATCTAGATCTCCGAATGTTCATGTGTTTTAGTATGATATAACCCAAATACACCCTAAGTATCTCAAACCCTTCTTAGCCATTTCAAATTCTTGGTCCGATTCATAAGAATCATTCTCAAAATTTGATCACTATGTTCTATTTGCCTAAAGTATTCCTCACGCGTGTCATATGTTTTGGTGAAATCTATCCCACGCATGCAACTAGGTAGTTCAACTATAACCATCTCACAATCTTGTTCGGGTTTAGGTTCCATGTTCTTAAAAACTAGGTCTTTTGATCATGATGCCTAAGGTTGGATAAATCCTCCTTATCCATTTCCTCAAGTTGTGACAACCGATGGTTTATGCTTAGGAGGCATTTCTCAAAAATTTTCCGTAGGTCTCACTAAAAGGATTTGATTCTAACAATGATCGTTGAATAGAAGCCACACAAGCACAAAATTTATCAAATCCATCCAACCTTACACCTGCCTCCTTTTGGATATCTCTAAGATCACTCACAAATTCATTAGAACAATAAAAAGCAATCCAATCTATTTAAATTCAATTGTTCCTCATTTGTTAATGATTCAAATGCAACTTCACTTGCCATAGTGACAAATGAAAAGGGTTTTACTTAACACAAATACAAAGAAGGGGATAGACTACAAGGAAGCTAAAATGAGAAAAGCTTACTTGATAGGAATCAAGTAAGGAAACCTAAACGAGATAGAAATTTAACTAGCTATTCTATTCCCAAGAATGCGCCTAAAACTTGATACGCTTACACGGCGCGTTTGGGGTCAAAGGAACTTCCTTTTCGTCGAAAGAAGTTTTTCAACACCCCAGGCGTTGAACCTAATCGCTGTAGTGTAGTATTAGGTAAGCCACGGTATTGATATCGTTCTGGGGAATAGGAATGCTAGTAAGAAGTTACTACGCTAAGGTTGGGGTTGAGGAAGATTATTTTTATCTATTTTTTATCTTTTTATATTTTTAGGAAATGGAAAGGCACGAATCTCGGGTTTGATTTGGGGTTGGTATTGCTACCGATTACTCTACTTATCTATTCTAATTAACTAAGCTAGGGGTAGTCTATGTCTATTATTGTGTGCTCGTATGATGATTAAAAATGTATTTACTTAGGTTTTATTACTCCCTAGTTATCTCCTATTGATGGTTGAATTGTCACTTCCTTATTCTTAACGCGTTGTGTTTCTAAGGTCGTAGGGTATGCGTTTATCCCTAACTCTTTGATGCTACCGAAGGTTAATGACTACGAAATCTCTAGGATTCATAAACTTAACACTAAGTTATTCTTTGGATGTTTAGCCTACAATTCCACTAGTAACTATATGCTAAGGTTCAACAAAGATTAATCAAGCAATAATAGCACAACGAATGACCTATCGCAATACTAGCTCAATAAAAATTAAGATAAGAGACAACCAATCAATATTCAATAACTAGGTTTCATATTACCTAAGCAAAAACACAAATAAATTAGCCGGGCATGGAGAACATGCAAGCATACACACAATCAATTGAAGACATAATTGAATTAATGAAGTAAAACACTTATCTTGATGTAAGATAGGGTATGGAACCCTAAAATACCTGTACAAGATGCCTTTGGTTCGGTTTAGGTTTTACTCCATAAAACTACACACCGAAAACTAAAAATTAGGATTCTATATATAGTGTTACAAAGCGCGACGGCGCCACTCTTTAATTGTGACGCTGGCTGGTCGCCGCTATTGTGGTTTCGTCTTGGCCACTTTAGCATTGTGACGGATCACCTTACACTCGTGACGCCGTCTCCTTCGGCTCGACGTCGCCCGGATCAAATCTAGGCAAATGAGCCGCGACGCCTACTCTTTTAAAACCCGATGCCGTCACTTGTAAATAAGCAATTTGGCTAATGAGTCGTCACAAGACTTGTTCGACGTCACAAATAGAACTCGACGCCGTCCCCTTCGGCCCAAAGCACTGAGTGTCTCGATTCTTGACTTTGGCCATTTTCTTCATATATTCGCCTTTTTCGTCCGAATAAGTGTCATTCCAACAATTTGCCTTCAAGAAACCTAAAAATGAAAAGGAACGAAATTAAGTAGTAACGGATACAAAAGTGATCAATTAAGGGCTTAAATGACCCCTCAAAAGGTACCTTTAAATCCTTATCAAATATCCCTACACTTGGTATTTGCTTGTCCTCAAGCAAATGTGCTTTTAGCCAATTAATTTATAAGTTAAGGTCATGAAGCATTAGTTTAGAACGATCCACAACACATATAAGCCCCAAAAGTCATAACAAGCACGAAAATTACATACTAGCACCTCACATGGGGTGTTTGGATACTCACATCTCTCGGTGTATATGAAATCTAACAAGTTGGAAATGGAAGATAAACACTCATTAACCGGTCCTAGTACATAGATTACCATAGGCTTGAGACTAGATCAAACCTCCATCTCTTTGGCGTAAGCACCTAGGAAAGACTATCCAAGAGGTCTTTTACAGGGTTGTAATGTTAGGCTTACGGTAAGGAAACAAAGGGTTTGGTGGGATAGGCGATTTAGTGGTGGCAAGTCAAAAATCTTTATGTTACAAGCATGCGAAGAATGGCGTTGCTAAGCCAAGACTCGACACTCTAAACTCTAGATAACTGAAACAAACAAACATAAATTAAAAGATAGATATAGGATAGTAGCCCGTATTTTTTTTAATCATTCTATTTTTTTCTCCTTTTTCTCCTTTCTATTTTTTTTTCGATTTTTATTTTCATACACTCTTACTCTACCATCCTCTACGATAACATCAAAATAATAGGGATTTATAGGCACATCCCTACACTTGAGTTTTTATTACTCTAACACTAATTTGACCCGAATTGAAATGATCAAAACACTTGGAGTACATTATTATGCAAATAAAGGGAATTTGAATTTTACGCCCTTCCGTCATTTCATAAAATTTAACTTTTCCCATGAGTCCCAATCGTCCCAAAACGTGTACAAAGGATATGACTCGACTTAGCAACTTATGCAAGCAACTAGATAATTGAACTAAGGGTTTAGTGTGATAACAATAATGCACTAAAAGTGAGTGCATACAAGGTAGGCTAAGCGATTTGGGTGTACATTTGGGGTGGATTGTAAACAATGCTCTTCATTGATATTCGGAAAATCGAAACATCACGAGAACCGCGAAAAGATAGGCTCTAAGGGTTAACTAGGGTATTGTGTACTAAAGATGAGTACAACACAAGGGTGTGGGAATTACTCAACCGATGTGGAAGAAGTAATTATAATACGGGTATCAAACAAGGGTTATCCTAATGCCTCTTATCATTTAGTTATTCCTAACTACACAAGTGTAGTCTTACTAGCGATCTCGGAATGAATCATAAAACAAGTTCTAGAATCTATTATACTACCGGTTCACACTCGAAGCATTAAAGTGGAATGCTTTAATTTCTACAAATCTAAGGGCGATCCTCACATTTTGGGTGGAATTTAAGTGGTAAAGGGTTTTTGTGCTAGTCATATAACTTCCTATCCATGAGACGCTTTATTAAGACTAATGGCCCACTCCTACATGTCATGAAAAATTTTAAATTTGGTGCCAAAATTACCCTTACCGATATCTCTTATGGTTTATTACACAATTGAAATTAGACAAGGTAAATAGTCAAGGATAAGCATAGTTTCAAAGTTCCGCTTTATTTTCCCTCCCTACATTTTAAACCGAACATTGTCCCCAATGTTCCCGAAAGTATCAAAGTTATGATAATAGAATGTAATTAAAAGCGAAAGAAACTAGTACTCCCCGATTAGCTCGGTAGGATCCGTGTGAAGTAGTGGTTAAATCTTTCTTCAAGAGTGTTTACGTTAAAAGCTCCTTCCAATCTTATGTATCTTCTTCTTGATAAATTAAACATGCACACTTGAAGAAAACAGACGAAACCTTCGCGTAAAATCGGCGGTAACAATATATATAAGGGTTTGGTGGGATAGGCGATTTAGTGGTGGCAAGTCAAAAATCTTTATGTTACAAGCATGCGAAGAATGGCGTTGCTAAGCCAAGACTCGACACTCTAAACTCTAGATAACTGAAACAAACAAACATAAATTTAAAGATAGATGTAGGATGGTAGCCCGTATTTTTTTTAATCAACGTTTTTTTTTTCTTTTTCTATTTTTTTTTTCGATTTTTTTTTTCATACACTCTTACTCTACCATCCTCTACGATAACATCAAAATAATAGAGATTTATAGGCACATCCCTACACTTGAGTTTTGATTACTCTAACACTAATTTGACCCGACTTGAAATGATCAAAACACTTGGAGTACATTATTATGCAAATAAAGGGAATTTGAATTTAACGTTCCTTCCGTCATTTCATAAAATTTAACTTTTCCCATGAGTCTCAAAGGATCTTTCTATGTAGTTTTATGTTTGTGTGATTCTCTAGGTTCCTCTTAAAGGCGAGATCACCACCTTTTGAAGTCGAGCAAGCTCAAGTCCATGAGTTGCCAAGCTTCGTCATCATCAAGACTACTGAAGTTCTCTTATTGATAGTTCTTTCTTCCTCCTTAGAAGTGTTATGTTGAAGGCATAGGTGAAAGATGCCAAACGGGTCAAGTCGAAGGCATTAGTGAAAGGTGCCAAAGTGTGTGACGAAGGCATTAGTGAAAGGTTCCAAGGCTCAAGACAAAGGCATTAGTGAAAGGTGTCAAGGGGTCGTGTCAAAGGCATTAGTGAAAGGTGCCTAGGGTGTACATTCGATATGGTACATCGATGTACAAGATAGATTAGTTTGGGTCAAAGGATAGTGAGATCCTTTTGATGTTGTTATAAGGAATGTGTCTCCTTTGGGATAGGTGTTGTGTAGTGTTGGGTAGTAGTTCCACCTTTGTAATAGAACTCGGTATCTAGCCTTGTATCGGATAAAGTGTAGGCGACGCCAGATAGGTTTGGTTCTACCTCGTGGAAGAACCCGGTGTCTAGCCTTGTACGGATAAAGAGTAGGCGACGTTGTGAAGGCTTCTCCGCCACAAGGAGCTTGTGTTGTGTAGTGCTTACGAACTCTCGAGTAGGTGACTCGGGAGTGGAGTAGGCAAGGAAAGTGTCCTTGTAGCCGAACCACTATAAATACTGTGTCGTGGTTTTGTGTTTCTTTCTCTTTAACTTTTCATTACTTACTTATATATGCATATCTATCATCATCCAACACACACATTCAATAGATTGACATAAGTCGATCTAAAAGTTTAAAACAATTTTTAATCGGTAAAACTATTCAACCCCTCTTCTAGTTTTCCATAATTTCAAACCCCGACTGATTCACATCTTCTATCTTTCATTAGTAATATCAGATATCATTAAATGGGTGTTTGTGTCACGCCAAAAAAAGGGTGTTTCTTTCAATAAATTAATTCTCAGAATGTTTTATGTACCAGCCTCCCAAGTCCTCAATAACTTGATGGTTTTAATTCATTTTATAAGATTAAACTGATATTCATGGGTGTTTTGGACAACTATTTGATATCAGCAAAATCGGATTTCCAAATTTTTTTTGCTGATATATTTAACAATTTTTTTAGTTTTTGCTAATATATGTAACACTTTTCTTAGTTGTTATATGTAACACTTTATTAGTTTTCATATCAGCAAAATTTGAACTTTATCGGCACATTATGTCTATCTGCAATGCTTTTGCTAATATATCTATCATTTATCGGCACCATTTGAATCCCCAACCGATGTATCTTTCATTAGTAATATTAGATATCATTAAAGGGTGTTTGTGTCACGCCCAAAAAGGGTGTTTCGTCATGCCAAAATCAGCCAAACAAATGACTTACAATTTGGTTTACCCAAGTTGATAATAGGATGCTAGTTTTTTAAATGACGAAACACATTGCTGGTTTTGTTCCATGTACGCACGGTATTCTTGGTTTGTACCATCTAAACACACAATGCAATAACTCGAAACAAAATATATTTCCATGAAAACAAAGTAGTTAAATTAGATACGACCTTCATAAAGGATACACATCGCTTCGGCTATTTTGTGTACAAAAACACATCGGTTGAATGCAAGAACCATTAGAAAGAAAATGAAACTAATCTGCAATCCCATTTCATAAGACCGGTCTTTAACTAACCAAAACCATTATTCAAAAAAAGAAGTTCAAACCCCCTTCAACACCGACACACTAAAGCATAGTCCTAACACGCCCCTTAACAGTTTCCAATGAAGCAACCTCTAATCTTTCTTTTTCTTTTAAAGGCAGCATTCTATATGCTTCTGCTTCAGATTTAAGCACTGCTTTCTTCTTGTTTATGTCCGAAAAAAGAATTTTTGCAGCATACTTCTTACGGAGCTCATCTAATTGATGTTGTTGATCCTTTCTCTCTTCTAAATTCACAAAGGTCATCACACTCCCCGCCAAATAGGTAGGTCTCCATGTGTCGCATCGCAAAGACCTCACACCAATTACGTTGTGTTTTGTCATACATCCCAAGCGTGAAGATCTTGCTCAACATTCCTCATAAACCCCTATGCTCGATGATTTTCCATTGAAATGAAGTATTCAAACCTCGCGACTGTTGTATTGATTAACAAACAAGGTAGTTAGTTTACAAAAATATCGCCTTAATTTACCCACATACTAATTAAAAATACAAACTTTAGTCATCGATAAACGCACTGTAAAATCAACTAGACCACCGTATCTCTTTGACACATCTTCACTCCCTAACATCATATTATCCAAGATATGTACCTCCTTCCTTTTGAGATGTATACATAAAACGCAAAATGACCACCTTGAATTATGGGGAGAAACACTTACGCAGAAGGTATACACAAAGATTATTACACTAATGTATCATTTTCACATAAATAGATGTTTATGACTAAATATTACCAAATCCACATTTGCAAAACTTCTATAAATTGTCGTTCGCAAAATGCCGATCTGCCTCCTTGACATCAAATTTGTTGCTATTCAAATCCTTTACATCCCATTCGCGCTGTTTCCACAAAATTATTTTTATTAGTAACATCTTAAAACATAAATACGCAGCTGAAATCAAGGTTCCCGTATATTTACCATTCTACTAAATATTATTGATGTGTACCAATCTACTAATGTGTTATATAATATGTACCGTAAGTGACATATCACAAAACACCTTGCACAAATGCTTCTTCGGATTATGGTAATTCTCAGCATGATTTAGGACCTTTGTGAACACGTCTACCACCTCACTTGATATCTTTATCCCCGGGCACAAGCTCTCCAACATGATCCTCGCTGCATATGCATAATCATTCTTGAACAGGATGTCCCTGTAACACAAATAACAATGAATAAAGAAAAAAATTAACCGGGTTATACGTAATGCTTATTACTAATACACCTTTACTTACGCTTCGAAAACGACCACCGAACAAACAATCCGTAACTCTTTGTTAGCCTCGCTTTTATAAAGATAACGCCACTTACGTGAATTGGACTAGACGCGTAGTATACTTTGCCCTTGGGACTAGTATCGCTTTAAGTGGCAAAGATAGGTTTATATATACCCTCATGACTCTCCATGAGGGGTGAGGTGAAGCATTTGGTTATTTGTATTGTGTGTGTTTTATCAATAAAAGTCTTGTGTTTTCTCCTCCCTCTCTAGTTTCTCTCACTAAAAGGATGAAGATCTTCATCTTCTTCCACCAACCTCGACCACCAAACCACATAAATCTTATGTTATTCGGTCCTAACAAGTGGTATAGAGCCATGGTTACTTTTTGACGATTTATTGTGGTTTGTATCTTGTCCAAACTGCTTTTGTACCTATTTTTGTGGGTCGGAAATTTTTTTCCGATTACTTTTGTGTAAAATGCAGTTTTTATACAAGTTTTTGTATCCTTATTTTTTTGTTCTAAACACAAACAATCCTTGTCTTCATGTTAACTGTCTTGGGTCATAACTTGTCCAAACAAGATCTTATGTGACTTTTGTGTTACCAATACGTGAAATACTTGTGGTCAAACCTTCATCTTAATATGGTCTACATGGTCAAAAAGAAGCAGTTTTATGCTTTTCTGGGTTTATTATGAAGCTGAACGGGTTTTTGGTCGGAAAAACTCGCCGGAAAAAAAATCAAAGGGTCAAAACCCTAAACTTACGCATAAGGATACATCTACAGAGCAAGTTACGCCAGAGTGTGAAGTTACACGAAGAAAATGTTACGCGATGCTTTTCGCCTAAGCTTCGGCTTTACGCCTAAGCAAGGTTACGCGTGAAGCTTCGATAAGCATGACGTTACGCGTGAAGGTTATGACATGTTTTTACGCATAAGGTTTCAAAGTAAAATGGTTACGCGTAAAATGACCATGACCACAAACGAATACCATATACCATCCCCGACTTCATCCATCATTAGTCCGAGACAACCAATCATTCAACCTACATCTAGACTCACTTCAAGAACCCTCACAATCACTCCCCATCTCTTATCAATCTTCAAGACTCGTACTTAAAATAAATTAACTAAAAGATCTCGACTTATTTTCGTTTCTCGTGTTTACAAATGTTTAGACTTCAAAGATACATCACGACCTTTAAAGGTCTAACACACGGAAATTTATTCAATCATCATCGATCCATTTATTTGAAGCCCAGCTTCTTTTAAATATCGACACCTAAGAAAACGTGTTAGAACAATTATTTGTTATACCCGCTTCTTTCTCGGTTATCAAAACACGACAACGACAACTAAACAAAACAACCAAGTCGAACCTACCGTGACCCTCCAAAGGATCTTGACTTGCTCTTGATTCGGATTGTAAAGAAATTGATGACATCTTGTTCGGTTGTGTTCGTGTTTGTGTGGCTCTATTTGATGGGATTATTTATTGGGTTTGTGTTTGTGTGATTCGGTTATGATGATGATGAAGATAACTGATGATTGAGATGAGTGTGTTGAAGATGAGTTGGTTTGGTGAGAGTGATATGAGGTGTTGGTAGGCGAATGTTTGTGAAATGTGATTTAGGTTTAGGTTAAAGTGAAATATCACTTTGTCTTATAACCGGATGTTTTTTGAAAGGCTTTGATGGATCGGATCTTGTTACTTGCAAGTGGACTGGGCCTCATCAGTTGACGTGGACTTGTATTCATGGTCAAATGATATTATGGATCCGGTCAGTTGGGCTGTGTATACGAATGATATATCAAATGCTATTATCTTGAATTCAGCAATATAAATTCTTGATAATATTTGATTAAGCATGGTAATATTTGGTATGGTAAAATTTCACGGAGGGATACATAATTCACGGCTTGAGCAAAGATCTGAAAAAATGACTACGTGGTTTTTGTACGGCATTATTGACGAGAAATTGAAGTGATATTTCACGGGTGGACTTCTTTATCTTTGAGACGATGGTTGGTTGGATGCATGTCTCAAGATAACTTGTTAGAGCACATTATGAAATTTGAAAATCTGGTTATGACTGGTAAGGAGTTACGCTAGTAGTGCTCACATTGTGTAACCATCACTTTAAGGAGTTACGTTGTTGTGCTTTCGATGTCACATCGGCGTTGTGGATTGTTCAAAATTTAGAACAAGCAAGAAGTCACAAAGTTGGGATGTTTAATTCCTTTTCAAGTTAGTCGATCGGGTTATCTCCATATGTGGTCATTACTATTAGCCGGTGAATTCAAAGGAGGTTCGATTAAAGGTTGGTTAGAGAAATTATTGAGAGTATTTTTGCGACATATTCTCACGGAAATTATGATCAAGCTATGATGTTTTATCATTGCATCAAGAAGGTAATACGGCATGTACGCAACATTATGATGATTCTGATAGCTCGCAACCATTAGGAGGGAGAAGTTGGTATTTCATCTTCCGTGATTGGATTACGAAGGGATTTGTGCTTAAGACTAAAGAAGGATAAGTAGTGTGTGTACATCGGGGCTTTTTACCAACTTGGATGCAATACTAAGTGAGTTATGTTGTTATGATGTTCCCAGAACGACAACCATTGTACGATCAAGAGTTTACTTTCTCCGCTGCGTGTCTGAAGATTAAAGGCGTGTTTGAAGAGTGTTGTCGGCCTGTGAGGAGCGTAAAAAAGAAAAGGCTCACTAGTTGGGAGGGAGTAATAACCTAACTAGACCATTACGCTTGAAGTTTAGAGCTACAAGAATTTGTGCCAGCTGCTAAAGATAAAATGCCGAGGTCATCCAAGGGAGAACTTCAAGTTTGCCTCAAGATTCAGACTACAGAGACTCAAGGCTTCAAGAAAGTCAACATTGTTCATTACTATTGTAATTTACTTTGTTTTGTATTTATAGGTCTCATTAGAACCATTCACGTGTGACGGTATCTTGGAGGAGATTTTTAGCCTCGCTTTTATAAAGATAACGTCACTTACGTGAATTGGACTAGACGCGTAGTATACTTTGCCCTTAGGGACTAGTATCGTTTAAGTGGCAAAGATAGGGCCTATATATACCCCTCATGACTCTCCATGAGGGGTGAGGTGAAGCATTTTGTTATTTGTATTGTGTGTGTTTTATCAATAAAATTCTTGTGTTTTCTCCTCCCTCTCTCTAGTTTCTCTCACTAAAAAGGATGAAGATCTTCATCTTCTTCCACCAACCTCGACCTCCAAACCACATAAATCTTATGTTATTCGGTCCTAACACTCTTTTTGTACCCCGACAAGCCAACAATCAAAGAACATGCCCTTCTTATCCACGGGGAACATAAGACTTCCACTGGTCTGGCATAATGTTTAGGCCTTAAAATTTTATCCTTTGGGATAATGGTCTGTAAGGGTGCTGCCTCAACAATGGTGTACGGAGTAATTGAAATCTTAGACACATTACCCGACACACCCGATTCTTGTCTACCAACTATTAATTTCTCAGGTGTAAAACAATCGAAATGTGGTAGATCTTGAGAATCATAAATATGTAGGGATTCCAGCCGTTCTTCCGATTCAGCAAATGTATTGTCAACGCCTGACACATCTACACTTCTACCCTGTGTTGTAGGTGGTTATGTTATGTTTAAATCGAATTTTGAAACATTTACCTGATCACTTCTAAGCCTTTTCTCTTTATTACTTCTCTCTGCCGACACTTGTTCACTATATGCTACATAAGCAGATGGTGTCCCATAGAACTGAGTAAATGGGAATGGCTCATCCGTATCCTTGAAACTCCAAGTCTTTGGTACAACCTTTTCCGAAGTACAATATTCCCCATCATTCCCTTCCTTAGTTGGTTTTGCACTTTCATTTGTTGGCTCACTAAACACACGTGAACGAAACAAAACATCTCGTAGCTCCTTCATCCGAAAGTCCCGCATCGGTCGGATTTTCTTCAAGAGCCTCATCCAAGTCTTCGTCTGCCTCATCTATAAGCTCCCCCGCTTTATTGAATTTTGCCGCTACACTCTTTATAATTTCATGTATTAAAATCAAAAGACACATCATCACATAAATATTGCATGTACCACACTTACGTTACTAGAAACCAAAAAAACACTTGTTTCAATTGCACTATTTACATTTCATTTCCAAGCATAAATAACATGTTTATGTGTATTAACGATACCTTTTTAAAACTCACACATTTGGATCACCGTATCGTGATATCATTACAACATTATATCAAGACAATATACACATATAACTTTAGAACTATTTATAGTTACCTCGATACTCTTCGGTTGTACCTCCACACTCTTCGGGCTTAACCTCTCTTCTTCTAGTTTGTTCAAAAATTGACTGATACATTATATTGAAAAACATACCAACAGAACAATCACCAGCCCGCAACAATGGATGTCCTAACCAAGCTTTTTTTGGTCCTAACGAGACACTCAATAACATAGGTACACCAATCAAATCCGGGGATATCGTTCTCATCCCGGATATAGTTTAGAAACCTTAAGTTCACAATGCCGTTCTTGTTTGATTCTCCAATAGATGTGAAGTAGAGAACCAAAATTTGAGCATAAACATCCAACCTCCTTCCCGTTGGTTGTATATCTGTTGCTCACGGGGATGTGCTTATACCTTGTCTCATTTCCATACCGCCGCTTCCATTCAACAACAACAAGATCTCTCAAATCGCCTTCATCACTAGCTTCCACATGTACATTCCCCATTGGTATCCTAAGTACATCTCTAATCGCTCCCCCGGTAATACATGTGGCCTTACCATCCACATTTAGTGCAAATCTATCCTCATCAAAGTTATCTAATAACCAATAACTTAATCTAGTAGGTACATCCTTAATGCTAAACCCAAGGACTGCTCCAAACCCCATTTTTGTAACATCTTCTCATTGCTTTTGGTGATAGGTTTGGTAAGAGCCGATCTGCGACCATAACGATACTCATGAATGTATCTGGTCTACAGCATGTAGCTTACATCCAACACCCTTTTCACCTTTATTCTTCCCTACAGCATCATGTTCAACTTTTCCATCACCAACCAACTTACTCTTCCTATTTCGCTTTCTCACCTCGACCTCATTATCAACATCTTCCTTATCCTCCTTCTCCTCATCAACTAGACCCTTTTTAGTTCTTTGTTTATTCAAACCTGATATTCGTTTGCCAGCAACCTTCTTCACCATACCATCATCACCACCTTGGTCCTAGGAAACAATAAAGAATTTACTCATCTTTGGATTTCCCTTCTTTACTACACCCCTGCCATCATCTTCTTCTATTTCCCCAACAATTGAAGGTAAAAACACATCTCCTTTAAGACTACCCAGGGATGCTTCATCGATACATTTCTTGTTCGCTTCCTTCTACTACCGCCAAGAATTCCGGATCCCGAATCATGTACACCAAAATACGCATATGTTATAAAAATACAAATCCTAGATGGTTGAAACACATGTGTTCACATAACTAAAGAAAGAATGGAATTTTAAATCTACAAAGTATGTGTGTTTGGTTCAACACATCTACAACTTTCTATCGATATTTTGGTTCATTCAAGGATACAAAGATACATTCATGTACCAAATACATACCAATAACTTTCCGACACAAGGTGCACAGATGCATTAAAATAAGGTACACAAATACATTCTTCAACCTTTACACCATTCTTGGGACAGGAACTCATTTCAAAACATTCTGACACACACTCATCCACAACACTCATGTACCAAATATTAACCATTTTGAGCACAGGGTAGACTACACTCATACACCTATATAATACATTCATGTATAATATACTTTAATGTACCAAATAAGGTACACATATACACGCATCCACCTATCAAATACACTCATGTACCAGAATTTTAAATATTCCTTAGCACAATGTAAAACACACACACTTCTAAAAATGCACAATTTGCAATATCTTTTATCCTAAAAAAATTGGACTGAAATTTAAAGTTTGAGTGATAATGTTTACCACTTAAATGAGTTAGATCATGTACCAAAGAGACCAATTGCAATCCATAATTCATGTACCAAACAAACCATGAACTAAACAAACAAATGGAATATCATGTACCAAACAAGTTATGTGTTATCAATCAAGTGAGTCTAATGCCTAAAACTGACACTATCCAAGTATAAGCAATTATGATGTAAACAAGTCATGTGTTATCAGTCAAGTAAGTCTAATGTTGACCTCTTAAAATGTGAGTTAAATCATGTGCTAAAGATACCCATTGCAGTCCACAACTCATGTACCAAACACACCAATTGCAGTCCACAACTCATGTAAGAAAACTTTAAGGTACACAGATACATCATCAATATTTAAAACCATTTTGAGCACATGTGCTCATTTTAAACCATTTTGAAAAATACTAATGTACCAAATACAATCATCTATCAAAAAAGGTACACATACACATTCAGATACATATTTTCACACTAAAAAAACAACAATAAGTTATTAATAAATGATATTCATACCTGGTACATGAACATTCTCGTGATCACTAGATAAGTCGTTACACCATCATATCCTCCATCATCTTTCGCCATTCCAAGATCACTTAACCCACGGATTTTTCGAACTTCAAAATCAACATGCAATTATGGCATAATATTAATATACTGTTAACACAAGAGAAATAACAAATTACTTTAAGGATCACTTACCCGCCAAAATTGGGGTGAATCACTAATGCCTTGGTCTTCTTCAATGATTGTCATGCTTTTATAACCCTAGGTTTGTGTTAGTTGCTACGATCGAATCCCTAATTGTATCCTCGGTATAATTATTGATTATATCTTTTGATTTTGAAGGCTCGAGTAACGATGTAACCGAGTATTGTGATCTTGTTCTTTGACCTAAAGTCAAACATAAATAGCATTTATTTAGGTGTAGACTGCTACAAACTATCCCGCTCTTTATTTTCCTACAATGTGATACATAAGCCCCTGATGTTCTCGTTATTTACAAAAATGCCATTCATCAAACATTAATCTCATTAATCACATCTATAACGATCCAAAGGTCTATAATGGGTCTTACTTTTAGAACTTTAAGCATGATCTTACAATAACCCCCTCCTATATATATACTAGACGAGTACCCGTGCATAGCAACGAGATTTTATAATGGCAGATAGTTGTAGTGATAAAAAAAGTTTATAGGTTATAAACGAAAAATCATAGAAGTTTGACGATTTGGGGATTAACATAATGTTTTGAAACCCGATTCAACCCATAAATCAATTTTCAAACTTTAGCTCAGTTCTTTCGTCTTTATAACTCATATAAAAAATTATAATATTTTCAATTTTACAAATGGAATAGTTACAAATTTAAATGAAAAAGTGCACAAATAGATGTTCTCAAAATTAGTTTGAAAGTCAATTAATACTTTCTAAATGCTACAAGCTTTCAAGTATGTTCACTTTTCATGTTTGACCAAATTAAGTTAAATCACTTTTCAAGATTGACCATTTTTGCATTATATATATATATATATATATATATATATATATATATATATATATATATATATATATAAGGCGAGAAATTCGCACTTAGCAAAATTGCTTCTAGCGTCGATAATTAATGATTTGTGATATTGAGGTGAGTGTTTTGTGTAGCGTTTAAAATAGAACGTGAACCGATGAAAATGCAATTGCAAACGGTTGTACTATACGATAATTAAAGTCTAGACAAAATTCTTAACATCTATCAAACAACATATAAAATCATTTAATGAAAATGAAAGTAAACATTACATCGCTTATGGATAAAACTAACAACACACGCTACTTGTCGCAGAAAACTAACAAGGATGGGATTAATGGTGACCAAAATTAGCGTGAATATGATTAGCCCAAAATAAAATAAAAATTGGCTAATTTTGGCTATTTTGTAAAAGATTTGGGCACATTTAGCCCCATGTTTTTTTGAAATGAGCGTATTTAGCCTATTGAAAGTTAAATGTGCACTAACGGCACATATTTTCTCATAATTGTAAACATTATAATCGCTTTTGAAGAAAAACTTATAGATAGTATATTTATATAGCGACGATCGCTTTGTGTTAAAAAAAAATTTATAGGTTCTAAACGAAAAATAATAAAAGTTTGAAGATTTGGGATTAAACATAACGCTTTGAAACCCGGTTCGACCCGGTGGTTCAACCGGTTGAACCGCTCCCGCCGAAAAACGGGTCGATTTAAACCGAGTCAATAAGACAGTTGGGTCAAATTAAACAGGTCAACCCACCGGTTTGAAGCGCATCGGGTCAACCCGGTTTTCGATATGTGTTAATAGTTTCAAATTTTTACTTTTGGTTTTCCTTTATATATAATATAGCAGGTACCACAGAAGCGGCCATGAAAGTACCGTGACGATTAACCGAGAAATAGATCTCGATGAGACCGATTCAGCCAGCTTGTATCGGTTTTAACGGGTCCTCTCTAGTTCGCTTCCGGATGGTTGTTATTGGTTGGGTCGAACCGATGGCGACACCGCTTCCGTTGAACCCGTTAGTCCGGTCCGATTTTTAAAACTATATGTACTATCAACTTGTTAGCTTGTATGAAGCTTTGTGTGTTTTATTAATTTGTATAATGTGTATAATAACATGTACTTTTCATTTTAGGGTGTTTTAAAAATATCATTAATTAGTGTGTTTAATTATTTTATATTTAGAATTATGTTGTAGCTTGTTTAAATTGTACATTGTGAAAATTTCATTATACTTTTTAACAAGGGGTGTTTTAATTTTTTTTTTTTTTTAAAAAAAGCAAAAAAAAGGGGTTTTTTTGGGTTAAAAAGGGTTTTTTTTTGGGGGTTTTCAAAAACCCTTTTTAAAAAATTTTTTAAATTTTTTCCCAAAAAACCAAAAATTTAACCCTTTTAAAAAAAAGGGGGGGGGGCCCCCCCCTTTTTTTTTTTTCCATTTTAAAAAATTTTTTTTAAAAATTAAATTTTTTTAAAAAAAGGGGTTTTTTTTTTTTTTCCCCAATTTTTTTTAAAAAAAGGGGTTTTTTAAAAAATTTTCCCGGGTTTAAAAAGAAAAAAAAAAAAAAAATTTTTTCCAAAGGAAAAATTTTTTCCCAAAAAAATTTTTAAAAAATCCCAAAACCCCCCCAAAATTTTTAAAAAAAGGGGGGCCCCGGAAATTTTCCAAAGGGGGAAAAAAGGGGAAATTTAAAAATTTTTTAAAATTTTTCTTTTTCCCTTTTTTAAAAAAAAAAATTTTTTAAAAGGTTTCCAAAAGGAAAAAGGAAGGGAAATTTAAATAAAAATTTTAAATTTTAAAATTTTTTTTTTTAAAAATTTTTAAATTTTTTTAAAAAAAAAAATTTTTTTAAAGTTTATTTAAAAAAAAAAATTTTTTGGGTTTGCCCAAAATTTTTTGGGTTTAAAAAAATTGGGGGAAAAATTTAAAATGGGTTTTTTTTGGGTTTTTGTTACCCCAATTTTTTAAATATTAAAAATTTTTAAAAACCCCCCTTTTTAAACAAAGGGAAATTAAAATTTTTTTTTTTCAAATTTTTTTTTTTAAAAATTTTGGGAAAATTTTAAAAATTTAAAATTTTAAAATTTTAAATAAATTTTTTTAAATTTTTTTAATTTTTTTTAAAAAATTTTTTAAAAATTTTTTTTTTGGGGGGAAAAAAAAGGGAAAAATTTTGGGGTTTCAAAGGGGAAAAAGGGGAAAAAAGGGTTTTTTTAAAAAAATTTAAAGGGGGTTATTTGGTTTTTAAAACCCCCTTTTTTCAACGTAATCTGATTGCCTGCTTCAATTCCCGTTTGTTCAAATTCCAGTATACCATATACTATATTTCTGATTGTCCTTGCTTTTTAAGGTATTCCTACACAAAGAGCATCAGTTTCGGCCACTTTAGATGAAGATGATTGGCCTGCAAGTTCAGTCACTCGAGGTGATTCAATACTTCATTTTTAGCAACATTTATTGACCAATGTATGCAATTTTGACTTTAACTTATGTGTCTTTTCTTTTTTAATACATTTATAGGACCACTTCTAGAGTACATATCTTGGAAATTGTGAGCAGGTTTACAAGCACTGTGGCACTCTGTTTTGATGTGTAGGTGTCAACAAGTTCTGTTCATAAATGTGGAAATTTACTAATTTATTCTTAGATACACTTTTAAACTCTTATTTACTCTACTTTATTTTACGCCATCGTTTAGGAACGACTATCGCAGCTTCTTATTTCAATTACAGTTTTAATAATCATTTCCAAACACGGGAGTACCTCCAAAAGACTGCTGCTTGCAGCAGCTTGCTGGTGCTCGCAACTTAGCTTGCTTCTGTTGCGCTTGAAACATTTAAAATCCAGGTGTTGCTTTATTATATTCTTTTAGGCATATAAGTGGGCTTGACGTTTATAAGTAGGGATGCTATCGGGTTGGACTATTGGGTTTATCCTGTGTATACCAAATAATAGGTCACCGTAGCTTACCAACATTAGGCATCGAGCATGTGAAGTACCCACAACTCTAAGTTTTAGAAAATTACAAATATCATTAAATAGGTTTTATAGGGTTTGTTTGGACAGAACCTGTTTCAGAGCTCTTTGGACAGAATAGGCTTTATAGTGTCTGTATGGACGTTGTCTATTTCAGTATCCCATTAGAACCCTTAGCGCAACAACCAAACACCCTATTACAGAAACCATCCAAACACCCTTGCCAGCAACCAAACACCCTATTCCAACGGTCATCCAAACACCCCTTGACATCAACAAAATAACCCCTTAAGCAGCCATCCAAACACACTATCATTCAACGTATAGTTCAAAGGAAAAAAACCCTTGAGAGCTTCATCAATATATAGTTCAACTAAATCAATCATTTTTTTGCTTTCTCTAGAGTCTCTGAATTTTACAATGATGTTGGTGTCTCTACGTGGGCATACTGAAAATCACCATATCGCACGACATGTGGTAGCCTAATAACATGTATATTAATAATATAGTTAAACTTGTGTGGAGAATATTGGTGTGTGCTTGCTTTATCTTCTCTTTAATGTATTCATTCCTTTAACTGTGATTCCAGAAATTCGGCAAGCAACAATTTGAGCCAATATATAGTTAAACTTGTGTGGAGAATATTGGTGTGTGCTTGCTTTATATTCTCTTTAATGTACTCATTCCTTTAACATGTGATTGCAGAAATTCGGCAAGCAACAATTTGACCCATATTGACCCGTCCAATAACCATGAAACTGACCCATTTGACCCATACCGACCCGGTTGACCTTAGTCTTAGTAAATGGCAAAAAAGGTACTTAACCGATATAAATGCGTGCAGGAGAATATAACTGGAGGAGATGGCACTGTATGCAGTACAGTGAAGATATTCAATGAAATTCGGTGGCCGAAGTTATATGTTGCCTTTGACTTGAGGTTTTCGCCAACTGTGAGAAGTATTGCGGGTATGTAACTCAAAACAAGTACACATTACTACGAAATATTAATTTGTATTGATCTATATAAAAATGTTCTCAGAGTAAATTTTAAAAACTTCTTTCCAATGGTGGACCTGGCCCGCCTTGCACAAATTTTTTCTTTGGTTTATTTTAGTGCTTGGTCTAATAAATCATACAAAAAACCTGTCATATTTAGCAGCACTTTCCTATGATTGCTTTATGCTTGACGTGCATTTTATTCTATCACATAGACACCTGCAGCATCTGGAAAACGGCTCCAGGGCAGGGTTTTTTCTTGGAGATGGAGCTGGTGTCGGCAAAGGACGCACAATTGCATGGCTAATCTGGGAGAATTGGCATCATGGAAAGAGAAAAGCATAGCAAGCTCATCACTGCCTCTCATGTGTGTATGTTATTTACATGCTACTAATTCTTGATGAAACCAGGTTTTCTGTTGGTTCAAACTTGAAATTCGGTGCAAGAAGAGATTTTGATGATGTTGGAGCAACGTGTATAGAAGGTATTAAGTCAATTAGCATTGTTCATACGAGCACAATCTTTTATCTCTTTTGTAGTCACCATATCATGTTGTATGGATCATGTCTAATATGTCAGTAGCACTTTCTCCAAAAGGTAACAAGTAGGGTTGGATCAGTTGGAAAACCCCTTTCCTCTCAACCGAGGTCATGGTTGGATCCTCACTCCTACAAAGGTCGGAGGTCCTTTCTACCTTGGTAGAACCGAAGCAGCTCTCTACCTTAGGTAGGGGTAAATTTGTCTACATCTTAACCTCCCCATACACCGGAAACGGTATTGGGTACCCATAACCCGTGGAAGACGGCATTGGGCATTACTTTACTTTACTTTACTTTACTTTACTTTCTCCAAAAGGTGACATTTTTTAATGGGTCAAAAAGGATCTAATATGATTGCGGCAGTTATAGTATTTGTGTTGTCATTATTTTTAATTAAATGATTTAATAGGATTTTGTCCTTAAAGAGTAAACTATGACCCTTTTCACCCGTCTTAACCATTTAGCTCTTTATGTAAGTATTAAAATAAACCAGAATTGGCACCTTCATAAGCTTACGAGTAGGGTAGTTAAAGAGCACCATATCATCTCCAAGTAGATTCTATGATATACAAGCTTCATGTATTATTGGTGCTTCCAACCACTGTAAATGTCAAATGGGTAAACTTTTGATTAGGTAGAAGTCGAGAAGTAGATAATCACCCATAGATATCTTTGTAGTATATTCTTCCTCCAAAAACCTCCACAGCTGCTAAAAACAACCATCATCCATCTCTTAAAAAAAACCCTAAAGCAATGAAATCAGCTTGGTCACTTGCACTATGCACTTGGTGGTTCTTTGTCAACAAATGGGCTGCACACACCCCCTGGTAATTTTTCTTCTAAAAATTCAAGGCATTACTCTCCAGGAGGATGGCGAAGTAGTTACAGAAGTGGAAGGCCAAGGTTAGCTATTGACGTATTCCAGCATTTTTATGATACAACAGAATCTCATGATATAATGGGACATGAGGTATATATCTTATGTTTTGTAGCTTCTTTTCTGTTTATTAAAAGCGTATTTATATTAGAAATTCCTATTCTATGATAAACTTTGAACTTGAATTCTCATTTAAATAGACTATCGTGATGGTGGATCGGGCACCCTTCTATGGTAATTCCAAGAAATTCTCTGATCAATATAGAGATTTAAGGCTAGACGTCGACAACATGAGCTACGGGGTATGATAAACATCAATTGTACAGCCCTTTTATTGGTTGCTTTCTTTTCTTTACTATCGTATTTCATTTCTTATCTATCTGATTTACGTGGAGTTAAATCTAACGATCTGGCAGATCTTGGTTCAGATGACACAGGTTTTGGACAACATGAAATTGAAGAAAATGATGTGAAAAATGAATCATCTACAGAAGTTGATAATGTAGCACTATGCATCGCATGAAGTTAGAGGAAGAAGAATGTAATACCCAAGTGCCCCGTAATGAAATACCCAACAATGAAAGTACTAAATTTAAAGCATCTCAAGAACCTATGAATGAGACAGCTAAGGAAGATGAAATAAATGAAAGTGAAAAAGAATACTCTAGAAGGATTTCCAAGATGACTGCCAAGAGGAATAGATTAGCAGTTAAGAGATCAGTTCGTGAAGCTCGATAGCAGGCTTTTTCTGAAGGCCGTGAAAGAGCTAAATGTGAACGTGGTGTTGTTGAAAAAGCTACTGAGGAAATTAGACAAGGAATGATGGCTGATGCCTTAGAAAAGGCCACAAAAGCTTCTACTGGGACTCGAGTCGAAGTTCTGAATGGTCAAAGTGTAGAGCAAAAGCGTAGAGCAGAACATGCTGCAGTTGAAAGAGCCACTTTAGAGGCTCAACAATGAGCTTTAGAAAAGTTAGTGTCTCAGAAGACTGCTGTGTAAGTAGTATATTCTTGCTATCAAAGTTATTACATTATCATCTGTCCCGTGTTTGTCATAATACTCTTCTGTATATCTGAGTTGTCAAAAGATGTTTAAGTGTCCTGATTTGGTCATTTTGCAACTAAAAATCCTTGAAACCGGCTGTCAAAAAATGATAATTTTATTACGAATGTTAGATTTATAGCAATGTTAGGATTAGCAGTTTCAAAATGGCCTCAAATAGGACAAAACCATCTACCAGTAGATGTACAAAAGCAAAAGTATATTGGTTATATAATATTATTATATTGTTGTTCTTGCATGATTGAAACAGCCCGAATCCGCGAATCCGCTTTGAGAGCTAAAGCAAAGTTAGAAAAGCACAACGGGATCATGGAACGACCTGTAATTGTTTGCTTTTCTCAATCACTAAATAACTGGTTTATAAACATGCTAGATAACTACTCATTATATTGGTGTTTTCTTTTAGGCTAAAGCGCTTGCAGAAAAAGAGAAGTGAAATCTACTTGCAGCGAAGGAAGAAGTTGAGAGAAATATAATGATCCTTAGTAAAAACATAATTCATTATTGGTTTTTGATACTTTCATTTTTGTCTCTTACGATTTTGTACCCGTTTTTTATTTCAGCGGTTGGCTTGAATTAGTCTGTAAAATAATTGCGTTTTGAGTATCAGGCATGGTCACAATGTTACAAGTAAAAAGGAGTTGCTTATGATTATATTTGTAATTCTATATAGGAACTTGGGCATGATGGAGCATACGCCAGGGCATGTTCATGTATGTTTCTTTTTTAATATGTTACCATAATTATGCTTTTATCAAATCTTTTGTTAATTTTTAAATAGTTATAAAAACTTGATGATAAGTGCTTCACGTCCTTACATTATGTGCACATGAAAAAGACTAATTAGGATGAAGAAGTGAATTTAAAGGCTTGACTTGGCAGCATTTGGGGCGACAAGGGTAACATACAATTGCACATAAACATGCAGTAGTATGTATAATTTTTCTTAAACATTATTGGCAATACATGTTATAGATATAAGTAGATTTTTATACATTTTCAGGTTTTAAGAAAGTTAATATCGTTATAAGTTTTGGATGCAGGAACTATAATGTATGCAAATTGCAGGTATCACACATCAAAGTTGCCATTATTACAAAGACTAACTATCCCAGGAGCTAAAATAAACCCCAAAACGTAGTCATTGCTGGACCTCGATGTTATAGAGAAGTATTGTTGGGTTTTGTAAGACTATTCAAAGTTAGCACATATAAGTTTGTGTCAAGCTTTAATAAATATTTTAACATATTTTTACATATTGGCGTGGACAGGTTTTCAATATGCATTAATATGATTGACATTTTTAGTAAAATATTGGAAAATTAAACGTTTTTAGTTTGCCCAATCCTTTTTAGTGAGTTGCACTTAGATGAATTATGAATTAATTCTTGAAAAATAACGATTTCAGTTGGATTTTTTTTGCCAGGGACACTAAGCCATGCATTGCTAATGTATTTTGCGCCAGCTTGTAGTGAAAGAGCGAAAGTTTGAACCAACTTTCATTGATAAATGGATGGTCGGGAGTTATCGCCCAGTGTTCCACCCGAGCTGATTCATTAGTCTTGCTTTATGTGCACATATTATTATGATCTTTATAACTGTCACTACTACAAAAACAAGCTTTTAGACCCCCTTATTTAGACCCTCTAAAAAAACGCAGGTCTAAATGTTGTTTTTCCCCCACCAAAAAGGTATTTAGACCGGTGCAAATAAGAAACACGGGTCTATATGTAATTTGCTCATTTAGACCGGTTACTATGTAAAACACCGGTCTAAAAAATATTATTTAGACCGGTTCCTTTAATATCCACCGGTCTAAATACACATAACTATTTAGACCGGTTCCTTTCATTTACACCGGTCTAAATAATATTTGAAAAAAGGTGCCCAACGGCTACAAAACCAGATCTCCTATTTCATACCAACACAACTTCAACTTGCATTTAATACACTCGAAAAATGTCTTTAATTTTCTCATAATTACCATACTTTTCCGCATTAACTACAATTAAAAGGTATGTATCACTTCTTATACATTCATATTAACACCAGCAAGATGTTTTGTGATTATTTATGTAAACTTTTCCATAAAAAATGTAATACTTATAAAAATCACTAATTGCGTGTTTATGTATATAAATTTGTTATTGTGTATAAATGAAAGCTAACATTAATATTTTTTCTATATTTATAGGAATGTTCGCGTAAATCGTCTTTATATGATATCCGACATGTAGGTTCGTTGACCCGTGGAAATAAGGTATGTTCTAAAAGAATTACGAAAACAATTATTTTATGCAACATTCCGTTATTAGTTTAGTTCCCGTTAGTTTAATTCCCGTCCGAAAACAATCGTTCTTAATGCAACTCATGAGCCGTTAGTTTAATTCCCGCCCAAAAATAACTTAATAGAGGTTAATTTCGGATTGTCCCCATTTGAAACTGCTTTTGTGAATACTTTGTCTCTTTTAGGATGTGACTGTGTATTATCGTATTGAGTGTAATTAAAGATGGATCGTAGTATATGGATGTACGAGATAGAACGTGTTAGCATCGAATACTTGGAGCATTTGTCTCATTTCCTAAAAGTTGCCGAAGATGATCGGGTGAAGAAAGGAAAATCAAGAATTCATTGTCCTTGTAGAAATTGTTTAAATTGGGAGTGTTTTGCCGATTTGAAAACTATTAAAAGCCATCTCATAGAAAAGGGTTTATGCAAAGGTATACTTGTTGGGATTTTCATGGAGAAGTCAAAGCTAAAAGTAACACGCCGGTTTCCAATTGTAATGTCGAACATAACAACGAGTCATACAATAATGATCGTTTAAATGAGATGTTACATAATTTAGAGGATAATGTTCTTGAAAAAATCAAAACAATTTCAACAATTGCTTGTCGACTCAGAAACACCGTTGTATGAAGGTTGTGAGGATTTTACCAAACTGTCTGCTGTTTATAGACTCATGAACATTAAAGCAGTTACTGGTTTGAGTGACACAGGTTTCACAACTCTACTAGAAGCGTTACATGAAATGTTCCCAAAAGCCAAGTTGCCTGTTTCAACATACCAAGCAAAAAAATTGATGTGCCCGATGGGAATGGAAATCAAAAAATTGATGCATGTCCAAAAGATTGTATGTTGTATAGAGATGAGGACAAGGACCTACATGCATGTCGGATTTGTGGTAAATCAAGGTACAAACGAAAAAAAGATACACCACTTAACCCCGACGTGACTAAGAATGGCCCACCTGCTAAAATATTGTGGTATTTTCCTGTAAAACCAAGATTGGAACGATTATTTTCAAATGAAGAGGATGCAAAGTTGTTACGTTGGCATGCCGAAGAGCGTAAAAGAGATGGAAAAATGAGACACGTAGCTGATTCCCTTCAATGGAGGAACATCGATAATGAGTTTAAAGAGGAATTTGGATATGAGATTAGAAATATACGCTTTGGACTTAGCTCAGATGGAATCAATCCTTTCGGAAACATGAGTAGTCGTCATAGCACTTGGCCGGTTCTTTTATGCATATATAATCTTCCACCATGGCTATGTATGAAACGAAAATACATCATGATGTCATTGCTAATACAAGGTCCTAAACAACTGTGCAAACGATATTGACATTTATTTGAGACCGTTAATTAATGACATGAAAGACCTATGGAGTGAGGGCATAAAAGTGTATGATGCGTACAAGAAAGAGACTTTCCAATTATGAGCCATGATTTTTTGCACTATTAGTGATTTTCACCGCTATGGAAATTTGTCGGATACAAAACGAAAGGAAAATGGCATGTCCCGTGTGTCAAGATCACACTCACTCAATTTGGTTGTCTAATTGTAAGAAAACAGTATATATGGGGCATCGAAGATCACTTCAAGAGAATCACCCATACCGTAAAAAGAGAAAGTTGTTTGATAATAGCATTGAAGATAAAAAGCTACCACCACCATTAAATGGGGAGGCTACATTTTCCCAAGTGGAAGATATCCATGTTGTGTTTGGAAAAGGGAAAGAAGGCACTTCAACTTCAAAAGAGAGTATTTGGAAAAGAAATCAGATTTTGGGAATTACCAGATTGGGCGCTTGCAAGTTCGACATTGCCTTGATGTTATGCATATCGAGAAAAACGTGTGTGAAAGCTTGATAGGATTATTGTTGAACATTCCTGGGAAGACAAAAGATGGTATTAAGGTTCGAAAGGACATGGAAGCCATGCAAATAAGACCAGAGCTTGCTCCTAAAGAGATTGTTGGGAAGACTAGTACATATCTGCCACCAGCTTGTTATACTATGTCTAAGGCTGAGAAAACCAAATTTTGTCAATGTTTGAGTGGAGTTAAGGTTCCATCTGGGTATTCGGCTAACATAAAAAAGTTGGTGTCACTGCAAGACTTGAAGTTGTTTGGTATGAAGTCTCATGATTGCCATGTCTTAATGACGCAGATGATTCCCATCGCAATTCGTGGAATACTACCAAATCGCATCCGACACACAATAACAAAGTTGTGTTTGTTTTTTAACATGATTCATTCGAAGGTGATTGATCCCGAATTGTTAGATCAATGGCAGCGTGATATTATCTTAACTCTTTGCCAACTCGAGATGTACTTTCCACCTTCCTTCTTTGATGTCATGGTTCATTTGGTATCTCATATTGTCGGTGAAATTAAGACTTGTGGGCCTGTTTTCTTGCGATACATGTATCCATTTGAGAGATATATGGGAATCTTAAAAGGTTATGTTAGGAACCGATCTCGACCAGAGGGTAGTATTATTGAAGGATATGCTACTGAGGAGGTGATTGATTATTATACAGACTATTTGAATGGTGTGAAAAAAGTTGGCATTCCACAAAGTCGACATGAGGGTAGGCTTCAGGGGGAAGGTACAATTGGGCGCCAAGAAGTATCGCCGGATCTAGAAGATTTACACAAGGCACATTTCACAGTCCTACAACACATGACATGTATTGCACCATACATATCTGAGCACAAGTCACTTTTGAAACAACAAAACAATCAAAGGGCCAAGTTTGGTTGGCTAACAAGCATAATAACACATTTTCACGGTGGTTCAAAGACAAAGTAAGGAGCACACTTTCAAATGTAGACAAAGTCGTGGCGATTTGGGATTTGGGCCACGGTTGTCAAATATCAAGGGTATGTAATTAACGGGTATACTTTTACACCAAAGAACAAGATGATAAAAGTACATTACAAAATAGCGGAGTCACCTAATAGCATCAACGATGTAGTATCCATGGTGAATCGTGAAGAAAGATCAAAGAACGCCAAAAAGTCTTATTAAGGTGTCATTCAAGAAATATGGGAATTACGTTACAATTCAACCGTTATACCCTTGTTCAAATGTAAATGGGTCGACAATGAAAAAGGTGTTGGTGTTAATGAAGATGGTTTCACTACTGACAATCTCTCCACAAACGGCTATAAATCTGAACCGTTCATTTTAGCAAAATTAGCCACTCAAGTTTTCTATGTTGAAGACCCAAATGATGAAAGATTGCACGTCGTCCTATATAGTAAACGACGTATAGTTGGTGTTGAAAATGTTGTGGACGAGGATGAATATGATCAATTTGATGAGTTACCCCCGTTTAGCCTTGGTATTACACCCTCAAGGGATGTTCTTGATGATACTACTTACTTGGTACCTTAAATGTCTATTTTAATCTGTTCACTTTCAATTCCCACATGTTATTGCCAAAGTTCTTCACTTGAGGCTGGACTCACTTATCGTCTAGTAATAATGATTCTGAGATTTTATTTAGGTTTATGTGTAGGAGGATAGGAACTTATAAGTGTGGGAATCCGCGACATCTGGCCTCATATCAGTTTGGGGTCTGAGTTGCGATTCTTGTAGAAGTACTCAATAGAAGAAGTTCGTGTCTTTGTGAGTTGTGGCGTCGCCCCATATTAGTTATTCTAGATGGTCAACATCTTACCTTGGGCCTTATTCCAATATAGTTGATGTGTTGTCCATTCCATTCTAACTATATACAATAGGTATCTAAGGCAATCTCAAGTTATTTTTTGATACATACAAAAGCATCATTTTGACAGGGTGTAATGTAGATTACCCTGACTATCTCAGGGGTATCTTCGTTCATTGTTTGCTTAAATTTTCTGTGGCCATAGGTGTTCTGTGACGTACATGTTAGTTGTATAGCCTGTGGGAGACAAAAAGAGTACTAGTGTGGCCTTTTATTCTACATTTTTCTAACTTTAGCTTCATTTGCTAATAAGCTTCTTGGCCTTATATTTTCAGTTAACTGCAAAAAAAAAAAAACTTAGTTTGACGCGTTAACCCACTGTGACAGGTGGCTCAAGAAACAATACCATTGTTGCCGGCTCTACAAACACCAGCTTCATTGGAGACCCAACAAACGCAAGCATCATCGGCAGTGGAGGATGCTAGAAAAGCTAAAGAAGAGCTGGAAAAAAGACTTGATAAATTTGAACATGATCTTTTAAGGAAACAGCAATGTGTGAAAGATGCCTATGTTCGTTGGACAACCCGTGACGATGATACTGCTGACCACATTCTTGAAGGTCCTGGCGGGATGATTGCAGGGCATGAAGATAGATTTCATGTTTCAATTTCTACCGACGACATACTGAGTTTATGGAAATTAGATGGGCTGAACAGTAGCATTTTATTATCTTTCGAGTGGTAAGTACATTAATTCACATTTTCGCTTTATTTCACTCTTATGCACATTTTCACATTTTCGTATATGCAAAAATGTCTTGTAATTTTTCAGGGGCCTATGCAAAATGTTGCTGTCAAGAAATGATAACCGATGCGGGTTTTTGAACCCTTATTCGATTGAAGGGAACTTATGTCTTCAACCGGGTTCGGCTGTTAAAGATTACCTGACACGTACATTAAGCGTGTCTGGCTACGATTTTATGCTAGCACCTTATGCTCAAGAGTACGATATACTACTTCCTTAGACTCTAAATAAACATTTTATGTGTTGATTGTCTTTGCTAACGTGCTAATGTCACTTTACTAGGGACCATTGGGTGCTGTTTGTTATATGCCCAAAACAACGCAGGGGTACATCTTGGATTCAAAAAATAAGAGGCAAACAAAGACGGAGCGCACTTACTGGTTGACAAGCCATTTGCAAGAGTAATTTTTTTTCCCGTAATTGTCAAAAGATTATCATTTGATTTTACAATACTAACACATGGTCTAATCTACTTTTCAGTGTTGTTGGTCGGTACACATGGACAATGGCTAAGGTAACTTATCTCACTTTGTAATATAAATACCCCACACGTAAAAAACAATGATTAGTGTGTTGTTAATCATATTGATAAACAAGAGGTTTTCTAGAGGTGTTTGCGTTGCTTAAAATTGTGGCATCAAATTAGGGGTTGTTTGGATTAGGCGTGTACTTAAGGCTTGCTTTGATTAGCACAAGTGAACGATTGGGAGTCTTGTGGTTCGTAGTTAGTTATGCTATTTTGCGTATAATAGTTAAACTCTAACCAAATTGTAGCTTAACAGTAATTAAAGTTCTCGTTTTATTTTTGTTATAATGAAAAGCTAAACACATAGGAGGAAAAGAAAGAAAAAGAAAGCATCTGTATTAATGACTCAAGTACTTTGTTATATGAACACGGCTGTTTGTTAGCCTATAACTAAAAATAGAGTTTCCATATTTTTTTCGCGTAGTAGTTTTGCAGAAGAAAACTAGCAAAAAAGGAACATTCAGTATGCCCCTTGCACTATAGATTTATTGTACCTTAAGCCTTTCAACATCAACATTTTAAGTCACCAAGTAGGATTGCAAGGATATGGGCAGTCAATATATTTTGATACTTTGCGGTCAAAAAACCAATCACCAACTGATTCTGCAATAGTCTATTCAACCAGAAACAAAACAGTAAGTACTTATAAACCAGCTTTGTTGTAGCGTTAGTTGAAATGATGAGGTTATGCTGATTAGTTAGTTTATTTAGTGCTGGTTATGTCTGTTATTATCTGTTACCAGCTCATTCTTTAAAAACCATAGTGTTTCGGAAGATAGAGCTGTATTAGAAATTGGATGTGTTTTTCGGAAGATAGAACTGTTGGAATAATAAGCCTTTTTAAGTTTAATCATTACAGACTAGTTTGGTATATGATAAATTGTATATTGACCAATGTGGAACACTGAGACAAGTGTGTTTGTATTATTCTCTGTTAACTCTAGAGAGTTATGCAGACTTTATAAGGGATTTATGTGGGCATTTGTGCTGTATGAGGAGGGATTTAATGTAAAGGGAACTAAAAAATGGATAAGAAGGTAATTCTCTGATTGTACTTGGATAATCTATTATGATGGTCCGCAGGAGTGATATGGACATGATATTACTTGTTTTAAAGACTATAAAGAGTATATTTAGAAGTTACAATGTTTTGATTGATTATTCTCATTGTATTAAATTGTAGTGCAATCTACAACAACGCGACTCGGATGCCGGTTATTATGTCATGAGATGGATGTACGACTTTGTGAACACTCATCAGTTTCACTTCCCTTCAACAGTAAGTATCCATGAGCTCTTTTTTTACTCTTTCTGTATTGTTTATGTATAATATTTAAGTATTTTTATTTCTTTTAACATATAGATCCCATGGACTTGTCGACGCCAGCTTGTTGAAAAAGATATCGATCGAACCGTGGAGCAGTGGCATACAATGTGTCCTATTTGATTATGAATGAAGTGCTTGTTTTTGGAACGGGGATAAGTGCTTATTAGATACACATTATCAGCTATCATGTGGTTTTGTTAACTTAGAGGTCGTTTGGATTTACCTTTAGTTTAAAGGATGTTTGGATTTATGTTTAAATTAGACAATGTACTGATTTCTATTTAAATTAGCAGTTCCAGGTTGTGTATTTGCTTATTGCTGTGAAATAGTATTTGCTTATTGCTATGAAATAGCTGCTCCAGGTTGTGTGTTATAGCAGCTTCAGGTTTTGTGAAATAGCAGCTTAATATTTGTGGGTCTAAATAATAGGTATTTAGACCGGTTAGAAAACCGGTCTAAAAACTGCTACTTCAAATAAACATCTAGATATTTAGACCGGTGGAATACTCTTTTAGACCGGTTGATCAACCGGTCTAAAAATAAAAATGCCTGATTTTCTTTGCATATTATTAGATATTTAGACCGGTGGAAATGTTATTTAGACCGGTTATAATACCGGTCTAAAAACTATCTTTTAAACCGGTTGTTCAACCGGTCTAAATACCTAATACCCTTTTAGACCTCCCCCCATTTAGACCCCCCATGTAACCGGTCTAAAAAGGGTTTACAACCGGTCTAAAAGGCAATTTTTGTGGTAGTGTGTATTCGCATTAGTCATTTTTCCAAATCAGTTATTCCATATCAGTTTTACTATACCCAAACACTATAACCATTAAATTTAGTTTTGGTTTATGTTGACTTTTTGATAAAGTTAGTTTATGTTTGTGTTGTTTTTTGTGATAGCAAGCGAAGTAGACAAAATGGATGTTGTGTATGTTAATTGTGTCACAGTGGAGAAGCAAAAGACTCCTTCATTGCTGATTTCGTTGCGGGTTTTGCAACGGTAAATAGTCAACATTTCTATAAAAAAATTTGTATATAGCAATAAGCATCTCTGAGTCAGTGTGTGATGCAGACTATATAATATAAGTACACTCAAAAGGGCCAAATGAAGACCGGAGTACCATGTAGGTCAGAACGTCTTGCTAAATACAATCATGTTTGATTATTCTCACCTTCCCAATATACATATAATTTCAGAACCAATTAATATTGTCGCCTACCTTTAAAAACAATGGTCGACAAGTTTCTATTCTTTTGTTACCATAATGCATGATTACATGACCATGTTTATTGCTTCTGAAAAGTTTGTATAAGATTCAACCTACGAGAAGGCTCAAAATGTGAGGTCTGGGGCTTATAAAAACGTCAAGAGATGCATCCGGGTATAATTTTTTCCCAACATATTTCAAATGTGATACTACAGTGAAACATCATTTATAACTAAAAAGGTAATATGTGATTAAAGCAAAAAATCAGCCAACCATACTGCGATTCAACAGGAGGAAGTAAGCGAATATCAAGAAATAGGTCAATGGGTTGACCCGACATGGTATGATCCATATGGCAGTGAATATGGGTAGAGATTTCCTAATGGCGGTGCACCTGTTTCCACATGACTTCCTTGAGAGTTTCTTGCTGGAGCTTATAAGAGGATAGAAACCAGTAAATCTTAAGTGTCCTATGGGCCAACAATGTCTAACGGAATGGGTGAATTCTCACATGGCATATGCATACAACCGCTTCATGTTTGATGTTCTAACCATTTTTGATTCAATTTCCCTTATGAAATTGCAGCCCTATTAACGATTCGATCAAAGAGGTCATTTTTCCTGAGAATGACTATTTTGAGCCCCCAGTTAGTTTATTTCTGCTCAAATAGTATATCTGTAGTGGGTCATTTCATGAAGCATTTGACCCACAAAGTTTGCATTTAGATAAAGTGAATTACTACATACAACTTACATAGGTGAGTGGTTCACACTTCGCATGTAATGTATTGATGCTCGGTCACAATAATTGATGGATGCTTAATGTTACCCACCTATTTCGAGTTTCAAATATGTAAGGTTCTTGTCACAGAGACAACTTCAAATGGAGCTTCAAAGCGGTTGTCGAATATTCACACAACTTCTTATATATTTAATTTTTTCTATTTAACCCATTTTGCAACTTCTGATTTACTAAATATTTTTGGTGTCAAAGAGGTCGAAAACATTAGGAATATAAATACGTGTTATACTTGCACATTATCCCGACAATAAGCAAGATTAAACGTTTAACTAATCTTTTGTTTTGAGGACACATATGTGCAATATATTAATAGAAAAATGATTTGTAGGCCTAAGTCATAGACCTAAAAAGAGACCTACAAATGTGATTGGTGTATTTCAAAAATGATTGGTTAATATGAGGAGAGATAAAGTGGTGTACTTCAAAAATTGAATATGTAAATGAGGTGTGTCTATTTGTAGATTTAATTAGTAGGCCTATTTATCATAACTCATATAAATATATTGACATTTGTATTCTTGGTCACTCTAAACCTTATTAGACACCTAGATGGTATGATAATCAGTTGTTATCCGCCAAAATAAGCTTAAATAAAAGATGTGTTCTTAAAAATGGCCATTAGTAATGGGTTTAAATTAGATAACTCTTTAATTATCAATAAGCCTATATTTTTAGTCATTACCGTTGTGTCATTTAAACTTTTGAAATATTCATACTTGCTTTTTATCTTGTCTGGTCTAGAATTTAAATAGTGAGGATGAGGCTAAATGGTGGAGTCATGGTGGTCATAAGGATTGGAATCAAAATGATTTTTTTTTGGACTGTTTATGTGTCGATTATCTAGGCTCTGTACATGGGGCCTACCACATTGGTCAGATGGTTGCAGAGGGCTGCAGAATGCGGGTGCTGGAGCGTTATGGCGAGGTTGATCTTTTTCCGCCAGACATGGGTAAGGACATGCCTACTTCTATTCATTTGCTGATATCGCATTAGCTATTTAGTCAACTTTTTTTTCCCTTATGATAATTTATGATTAGCAAATTTTCTTACCTATTTAGTTTACATTTCTTTCCTTTCTTAACACATTCAATAAATATGTTCATGTTGATTTTAACTAAAAAGGTCCAATGTATTGTGGCTTTAGGGTTGAAAGGCAACAAGTGTTTCCTGTTGGCCAAGCTCAGATTAACGATATTGACCTCTCACGTTATTTGGGTCTCTAATATCGATAAGCAAGCTTCAAATTGAGATTTTTTGGGTCTTTGACGGGTATGTTTGAACATGGTCCCGATGTACTAGATAGTATGAAAATCCATATGCATTTCTTGATCCTATTCATGAGTCTGTTGCCATAAACATGATGCGTGGGGTCTTTGGAATTGCTTACTTACTGTTTAGAAAATAAGCATATACCACTATACCTACAGATTACTCATATGAGAATTAAGAAACTGTTTCTTAACACTACGCCAAACACCCTTGGAAGTTTTCTTAATTAGGAAATGTGGTAAGTCTATTGGAAATTTTGAATGTAACCTGGTTAGCATTGTATGTTTGTGTTAACCTTAAAGGTGCTATTTACAAATTATTGGCTTGAATTGGAAGTTATTAAAAGACCTTTATCGAGGCGTTCTTAAGAGCGTTAACCTTCAAAAACATTGATGATCAGGTTACATAAAAGTTACAAGTTGCTCTAGGTATTATACTTTTCATTACTTCTATACAAGCTTACATATACGGTGTCTAGCATATAATATACACACATGTCATGAGTACTTATTTGATACGACTCCAGGAAGATGGGGAAAATGGTATAAAAGATAATCCGAACAGCAAGGGCCATTCAAAAATTAATTAACACACAAAGGTTGAAGAGTAATTAGTTTATTTTATATTTTCTTATTTTCTATTCTTGGTCATCAAGTCATACATTAGTTTAAATAGTTATAGATCATCGATGTTAGGGTTTATCAATAGTTTTGTGAAGTCTTTGGACATGGGAGAGACCTACATCTCCGCTGTGAAGTTTAACTATGATGTCTGCAACAATTTCTATTAAATGGATGGAGGCATTGATCATCCTCACAAGTTGACACATTATCTAACGATTGTTGAACGTGATGCACAAAATAAGGAAGCTCGCCAACAACGTATTGTACATGTATACTGCCTAATGTTACTCTATAATATTTAATGTTTAGAAGAGTGAAGTAAAGAGTATAAGTTGGGTTTAAACGGGTAATTATTTAGTATGGGTCATAATAGGCTATGTTGGGTTAACCTACACTCTTTTTCTTCAATATTAAATATAATTATAAATTGTTTTTTTGTCAAGTTGTTAATAATTAATAACGGTTAACTAATTTTCATGCTTAACGCATTAACAAACAAGACCTACTTAAATAATACCTTACATGATTCATTCATCATATTGATTGGCACAACCTGTTATACAAAATCAAATATTTATAACACAATATTATATATACTTGCATATTAGAGACAAATAAAGTCAAATGGCGTGCATGGTTCGGTCAAGATGGATACGAGCCAATTGTGTTTGTGAATGGTCCTATTTTGACACAAGATAAAGTTGCGGAGATTTATTCATATTAAATTGCATGTAATATGAGTACTAAACAGACGCGCGGTGTGTCATTGAGATTAAACTTTGATGTAAATTTAAATAAATTTACTTTGTATTTTTTAATTGTTGTATAAATTTTAACGTTCATTTGAGTTTATTTCATATATTATGTTGTTGCTAAAAAATTTGTATATTTTAATTGTTATATATATCTTGATGTTCATATATTTTCATTGTTATGCATTCAATATAAAAACTGGTACGTTTATATCCTATTTTTCGTTAACTTAATTTTTTCAACTATATTCATAAGTGTAGACCACCCATTGGGCGGGCGAATTTTCCACATGTCCACTTTTTGCAACCATTTTTAAAACCCTTCTTACGCTATACAAACATATGTCAACGATAATTATAAGTAATGTCCGCCCAACTAAAATACTAAACTTTAGTCTGCTCAACATAACAAGGTGTAATAAGCGATAGTCACAAACTATATGAAACTCTAACCAAAAAATATACTCACCCAACACTATTCAAATACATAATACCACAAACAACCTAACAACACAATTACTAACAGATATTGCTTGATTAAATTATGAAATTCAGCATAAACACTTAATGTAACAAACGCCTTTCATACAAAAAAACATATCATTGTTACGTTCCAACATATTACCTACCACTTATCACATACTTTCTCACACTATTGCAAAAACATAAACTTCTAAAACTTATCTATAACAAATAATAAATGACAAAATATGCATCACACTTCCTGAATCTACAGCTTCAAAAACAAAACAACAAAATTAGGAAAAAAACCCCAATCTAACTACATCAAAACACCACCGCCAAAAATGTAAATCCACCAACAAAATCAACCATTAACTTTTTACAAACCACAAAACCACATATAATCAGATCACAATTAGGCAAAGCAACGACAATGTCATACAATAAACCTAAATAATAAACCCAAAAGTGCCGCATTAAAATGAACAAAACCTAACACAATCAGGAAAACACTGATAAAATAAAACCAAAACCCCAAAAAACAAAAGAAAAAAAGATACAAAGATAAGATACTTTTGATGAAAATATTAGACAAACAGAAACTAATATTGAAAGTAACCAGAAAAGAAAGACTAAACAAACTCATGAAATGCATGTCTCGAAAATATAAATGACATGAGGAGTATAAAATGTGTTAAAATTAACCTACAGTAGATGCCTATGATTGCCTAATTGACAAATACTATAACACAACTTTGAGTCAAAGCATTACATGCAGAAAATGCATTTAAGATAAAAATTAAAAAAATTGATTATTAAATAAAAGAATTTGGATAGAGTTAAAAAAGGGCAATAACAACACTCATCGGTAAAAAAAACAATGTCTAAATATGTTTATACAACAATTTGTTAAGTTTCAAACAAAAAACGGCAATAACAACACTCATCGGTCAAAAAAGTAACAATTATTAAATCGCTTATAATGTTTATTGTGTTGTAAATTTCTAAATATTACATAATACTATCCAAAGAATAATTACAAGTCATGGCTGCCCGATCTTAACCGTTTCATTTAACTTTTAATTACTTTTTAGCATATATTTGTTCTACTAAATCCTAAAATAAAACCAGAGTCATACCATCCATCGGACGTGTTTGACACTAGTAGTATATATATATATATATATATATATATATAGAAATGCTCGCGTATGGTACCATCCTAAAATAAAAAACAATATGAACTAATGAATGATTGGATGTATCATTATAGACATGATCTAAATTTAATTCAACTAGTGGCATAATTGTAATAAATGGGAAAAGTAATGGCATTGTTTAACACTAATATTATGGAATAGTTGTTTTCTGTGCATGTCCGTTTCTTATCTTGGTCGTCACTTTTTTGTCATCTATTTTCTTATTTCATATTTTTAAAATAAACGCATGTGATTATATTTATATGTGATCGTTAATTTAGTTGGTACACAAAAAAAAGTAGACAAATACACGAATTAACTAGAAAAAAGAATAGTTCTACACCCAAAATTGTTTGATACATTTCGGGATAAATAAAACATGTCGCCTACGATTCCGATATGACAACGATGTTAGAACAAAACCGATAACAGCCGTTGCATATGACAATGACGTTAGAAAACATATATTGGTTATACCCGTGATGGGTTTCTTCGTGCCTAGTGCCTACAGTGGCTGGGTCATTGGTAGGTGGTAGCGATAGCGATAAAGCCGTCATGAATAACAACCTCTCACCGATATCATTTAACCGTGCATCACAAACCAAAGAGGTGACACATAAGTTTAAGCGTGCATCATATCGAGTCATCGTCGATTTAGTCATGCAACCTTTAGGATTGCATGGTATAAAATACTGGAATATCGGATCTAAATAAACAGATTCCGTGATGGTGGTGGTGACAAACACGGTCGCGTTTAGTCGTCGGCGAAATGCGGCTAAACAACTCGTCGAATTTAAGCGTGTCTTGATTAGACGTCCGATAATCTCGATACACATGCCTTTGGTAGGATCCCGTGAAACCTGAACAAAACCACTAGAAAAAAAGTATATCCGAGACGGTGTGTAGAACCTCTTGGTAGGTATTTTGACTATGAAGTAAGAAAGATCATCATTGTTAAGTTTTATTTATTTCTTTAATAAATAATATATCAAAATGTTATAACTTGAGATGAGTGTGTTGGATGTAAATTCTTGAAAGGACGAGAATGTTTAATTTGGTGATTTCATGACTTCATCATTGTGACAGAGAAAGAAAATCTGGTAAAAAAATTGTGTTTATGAGGGAGGTGATATATTGATCGATATTTATTGTATTATCCGACAAAATGGGATGGTGTAATTTACAATCATACCCTTTTATAGTTATTAATTATTGTAATTAAATTTAGATCTCAATTTACGCTTGCGCCTTTTGATTGGTTCCTATTGTTTTATTTTAAAGGCGGTCATAGCGTGAGCTTAATCTATATATATATATATATATATATATATATATATATATATATATATATATATATATATATATATATATATATATATATATATAGTGTAGGGTTATTTTGAGCAAGAAAAGGTCGAGAAGCTACGAGAACCGTCGTGTCAATTCATTTTTGATCAATGGCTAAAACAATAGTGGCATAATTGTAATAAATTTAAATATCAAGTTACATTTTATAAAGGATGGAAGGGCATTTATGTAATCTTGTATCACCCTAAAAGCGTAATTTCTTTTATTCAAAATTATGATCTCTTGGTTTTAACCTAGTAATCGCGTCCTCTCATTAACCCACCCAAAAACCAACTGCGCCTCTATTTTCTAGATCATTTCGCCCAACAAAAAAAAGCGAAGAACGATCACGCGTTATAAATCTTTTGCAAGCGAAAAAGATATCACGTTTTTAATCCAAGATCATCACAAATGTTATTGTTAAATACATATGACTGATTCATGTTGCAAGAGAAAAGATTTATGATTCATTTTTTTTAGGTTCGATCTACAAAATACAACAATGAAACGTCACTGTCACGATCATCTTATCACATATTTAAGGTTTGATTTTTTAATTTTATATTGTATCCACCTTCATTGTTTTTTATTCTTCATGATGGTTTCTTTTTAATTAAATGTTTTTTTAGTATACAAAGTCATCACTCAAATTAACTTTTTTTTTTTTTTTAACGATTGCCATAAATTAAAGATAATACCCGGTTCCACATTCGTTATAAATTTTGTAATTTTTGCTTGATTTTGCTTTTGGTTTCATGACCACATCATGGTTTTTATATTTTACTAACTTGTTCTTGTTTTGTTTGTTGACTACAATATGTTTACGATGACAGGTTTTTTTTATGATCTATATTTTTCACTTTTTTATTCTTGATTTGTTTTAGTTTGCGTTTCATGATGGTTGATTGTGTTATGATTTGAAAATAAAGATGGTAACAAATTATATACTTCAATTTATATTAAGTAGAGTAAATCACATAATTGGCCCTGTGGTTTGTTGAAATTGTGAAAATGTCACGTGTTTTTTTTGACGTGTTTCGGTCACGTGGTTTACAAATCTTACGGATTTTGTCCTCGTCAAAAATGTCCATTAAGTGTTTTGCGCTGTTAGTCCTTCGTTAGTGCAGTCCGTTAAGTGTTTTGCATTAGTCCTTCGTTAATAAATTTTTCACCGTTAGTCCTTATTTTTAAAATATAGTTTTCCGTTAGTCACTCCGTTAATAATAGTTTTCACCCGTTTCCCCCCGTTTTTCGTTTTCGTCCGTTTTCTTTCGTTTTTTATAGTTTTTGTCCATTTTTCTTACGTTTTTATCGGTTTTCATCCGTTTGTGTCCGTTTTTCTTTCGTTTCTCTTATTTTTTTGTCCGTTTTTCTTATGTTTTGTCTGTTTTCTTTCGTTTTGTCCGTTGTTCTTACGTTGTGTCCGTTTTTCGTACGTTTTTATCCGTTTTTCTTACGTTTTTGTCCGTTTAAAAAAAATTGAATAAAAAATTTCAAAAAAAAAAATTTGAATAAAAAAAATATTTTTCAAAATATATATATTTTTTTAAAATATGTCCGTTTTTTTCAATATTTTTCGGAAATTTTTTAAGATTTTTTTAAAAAAAAATATTTTTCGGAAATTTTTTTTCAATATCCGTTTTTTTTTTTAAATATTTTTGTTCAAAAAAATTTTATTCAATTTTTTTTTTTAAATTTGATATATTTTTTTTAAAACGGAAAAACGGACAAAAACTTAAAAAACGGCAACGAATAAAATGTAAAAAGCGGTCGAAAACGGATAAAAGCAGCAGAACAAAAGCGGATAAAGAACGGAAAAAATAGTAAAAGCAGACGGCATATAAAAAGCAGGGCGAAAAAGGATAAAAACATAAAAGCGGACGGCGTGTAAAAACGGGGAAGCGGATAAAAAACGAATCAAAACGGATAAAACGGACAAAACGGTGAAAACTATTATTAACGGAGGGACTAATGGGGAAAACTATATTTTTAAAAATAAGGACTAACGGTGCAAAATTTATTAACGAAGGACTAACTGTGCAAAACACTTAACGGACTGCACTAACGGGGACTAACAGCAAAAAACATTTAACGGACATTTTGGACGAGGACAAAATCATAAGATTTGTAAACCACAGGGATGAAACGCGTCAAAAAAAAGCACAGGGACATTTTCTGCAATTTTCAACAAACCACAAGGACCAATTATGTAATTTACTCTATTAAGTATATGTTGATATGTCATAATCGTAGTATTATTTTACTCATCGGAAGTTGTGATATTTATGTAATTGTTCTTATTCTGTTATAGTCTACTTTCATTAGTTAATAGATTTCGATTATTAGCTTGCCAATACGTTATGTTATGTTATTTGTTAGGTTTATGGTTGGTATAAAAAACTCAATGAAATTGCGTGCATATGTGTTAGTAAAGATTGTGCATGCGTGTTATGTTATTTGCTAGGTATATGGTGGGAATAAAAATTCATTGAAATTGCGTGCATATCTGTTTCAAGATTGATATAAATTTAATAAAAAGGTGCGTATGTTTTAATTTGTGCATACGTGTTTACATTGTACATACATTTGCTAGTTGTTCACAATTAAAAATAATAACTGTGTAATTTCAGGTATTGATAAGACACAAGTGTTGATCATTATGAGGAGCAATACCAATATAAAGATTACACATGTGTTTTCAACAAGTACATCATTTCTAATGAATTTGATGAGAAAGTGAAGCGTGCACATATGTTTTGGAAGACTATATCGTATATTAATGGAAGAGTCATCATTATATTTTTGAATGACGCGTTAATGTCTATGTTTAACAAGATACATTTGTATTTAAATTTATTTCATTTGATATCAAATTTTGTGTATACTATTTATGTTTTTGGTTTGTTACAAATTTAGATGTTACATGTATATATATTTATGTTTTTGGCGATAAATCTCGAAGATTGGAGAATGTACACTAGAAACATATGTGCAATTACCATTTTAAAAAACACATACGCACCATACTTTTAAAAAACATAAATGTTGAAAAAAAACTATTCATAAATTTAAGTGGTTTAAGCAATTAAACACTACATTACGAAGAAAAACACATATTTAAAAACAGCATGTACCTGTGACTTATATGAGAAAACACATATGCATATTACTTTGAAATCATGAAAAGAAAAAAATTCAAAAAAAAAAAAAAAAAAAAAAAAAAATCCTAAAATTTAGGAACTAAAACACGCTTTTATTAAAAAATCAAAAAGAAAATAAAAAATGTACTTTTACTATTATGCCTTTTGAATTAAATAATAAAATTAAATATCCAAAAAATCGATTGGTTTATCTTTGGTTCATGATTCGAGCCTTTTATTGGTTCCGAAACCTTTCTTCCCTATATATATATATATATATATATATATATATATATATATATATATATATATATATATATATATATATATATATATATATATATATATATATATATATATAATCCGGATCGATTGAGAAGGGTTTTATTTTGAAGAAGATTGAGAGGTTTCAAAAATGATAGCTTTTTAACTTTGATTCATGTTTTCAAGCGTAAAACTCATTTTAATGTAATTAAAATTCAAAATGTAAAAAAATTTGAATCAATGTTAAAAATCTCGATTTTGTAATATATATGAAATCTTGAATAATCTATACAAATTTAATGAATCATCATCATAACTCGATTTTAACAATGAATTGTGAATCAAATTTGTGATGTATAGATGGATTATACCATAAAATGATGTTCTTGTGAATCAATCAACATGAATCGATTTCTTCGAGCAAGATTACAATCTTCCAAATAAGCATTCCGATGGAGCGGATATATATATATATATATATATATATATATATATATATATATATATATATATATATATAAAGTGTCTTAATTCTTGTGGTAACCACGCTAAAAGTAAAACAATAGAAGCTAATCCGGACCGTTGAATACATCCACAATGATTCTACTAGATCAAATTAAATATAATGGCAATCTTGTGAATAAGTATAAATGGCCTGTTTAGAAACCCACTTTTATGAACAAAATCATGTGCACCTGACGTTTTGTTCTTCTTCTTTTACGTTGAGTTTTTTTAAACCACTTTTTAATTTTTGAAATTCTTATTTTATTTTAAACTAAAAATAACCGTTTATCTTTAAACCTTTTAGACTATTACTTCGTATATATTAGCAGCGCAAGGTTAACACACTATTTTTATACACATCTGATACACTATATTTTATGCCACACTAAGTTTCTTGATAAATATATAGTAACACACAAATTATTTTGACATATTTACATTGTCATAGTAAATTTGATGATAAATATATAGTCACACGCCAATTTTTTGGAGACATTTCTAGTGTCACGCTAAATTCCCAATACCAATTTTTATTACATATTTGTAGTGACATCAATTTTTGATACATATATAGTAACGCACCAATTACATATATGCATAAATTTGATACATATATAATGACACGCTAATTTTTTGACACGTGTTTTTTTATACATATATAATGACACATTAAAATTTTAGTATATATGTCATGACATTAAACTTTTTAATCATTTACAGTTACTTATTAAAATTTTAGTACACTTTAAAAAAAAATAGTACACTTGACACACTAAAAAACTACAAAAATTTAGTACATACATTTTTATGTCTCAGTTGACCTTTCAATCCACGTTGTATTACACCCCACATAGTGTGACAACAATCACTCGATATTTTGTTGCTACTAGATGTATATGAGATAAAAGGGCTACACAATTGACTCAGCCCATGTGATCTCCACATAGTATAATTATTTGATACATTACTAGTGATACGTTAATTTTTTTACACATTTTTATTTACATACTATAATATTTTACACACATAATTATTTTATATATTTCAAATGACAAAATAGGTTTTTAGACAAAATAAATTTCATGATACACTTCAAGTGACACATTTAGTTTATTCATATATTTGAAGTGAGACTAGTTTTACAAGGATGAGGATCCTCTCATGTTCATTTTGAACATGAGAGATAATGTTAATGCTTGTGGTAATTGTACATCTTTATTAGTAGCAAAACATTTATTTTATTTTATCTCCAGTGTCAATCACAAGCGCAGACATTCACCTCATTATTCAAACGAGCATGAGGTATCCTATATCCTTCTCTGAACACTTAGTTCTATGATACATTTAAATGACACATTTAGTTTATTGATACCTTTACAGTCATATTTTAATTTTTTTGACGCACTTAGTTTCACACCGTAATACATTTCAAATAACATATTATTTTATAATATCCATTGAATTGCCCACGTTTGCGTTTTGAGATAAGATATTTTATAATGCCTATCCACCGTTTGAAGTTTCAATCCGTAAGTTATGTCCAGTATGTCCATTTCAACTAATACATTAACATATAACCTTATATGCACTCGAGCATAACATGCTCTTACGTAAAGGTCTAAAATACTCATACCAAAGATCCAAAATAAATCATGTTTGAACCCGTAACTGATTTTTACGCCGTTGACTATGGACTCGAACATAAGATATACAAATCCGAACCTTTTTTGGCAAGGAACGAAGCAAGAGTTTAGATCAAACCAATTTATTCTCATTAGTAAATTGAATTCATAATAAATCGATTAAGGTTGATGCAAAGAATCTCACCACTGAATCAAAGAAACTACTGATATGCATCCATTTTGATTTCCTTCCATGTTATAGCTAAAAAACAAAAGAAAAACTACAAATGAAGACCCAAAACACAAATATAACCGAAGAACCATATGTTGATCCATGTTGAACCGAAATCATCGCTAGAAAGTAGACAGGAATCACGTAATTCTGTGACGATTGAAAGCTAGCGGGGTCATCTACGGCGAGTGAATAACATCCATGTTCGTCTATTTTGATTAAGACGAGCCCATGATCTGAAAACATGACTCGAAACACATTTGAGTTCTTCTACTGATCGTGGGATGAGGGCATGAGGCTCATCAGTGGTGGTTATCGGTTAAAACGACCCATGATCTAAAACATGACTCGAAACCATTTAGGTTCCAAATAATCATAGCAGATCTCGTGATTTCTGAATACACGTTATGGCAACAAAAAAAAAAGGAAAGTACATGTTGATGTAAAATTTTGTTCGGAGATGATTTATTAAATAGTGACACAAAATTAAATATTAAATATCAAAGATAGAAGATAATGAAGGACATGGTAGTTGTGGAAGAAGGATGAAACATATAATTAAGCGATTAATGTGAGATTGTGCTTGACATATTCAGATTTTAAAATAAGTGATATCTCTAAAATATCCTTAAACATATACGTATTAGTTTTTTATTTTTTTTAATTGGAAAGACCGTTTCTATTCTTATTGGTTCTGTTGTTTTATTTTAAAGTGGTCGTCATGAGATGAATCTATATATATATATATATATATATATATATATATATATATATATATATATATATATATATATATATATATTATATAATAGGAGGCATTTGTGGCATTAATGCCACCCAACAATAACTTCAATGCTAAATAATCAAATTTCATGCCACATAAGCATTTTTGTCTAACTAAGCAATATTTTTATCCACCTAAGCAATAAATTTTTAATTTAATTTGTTATTTTGTAAATTTCGGATTTTATTTAATTATTTTCGAAAAATTTTTGTAAAAAATAGCCTTGCAAGGATTGAACCTTGGTTGGTTTGTTGAATAGCATTTGTGTTTACCACTAAGGCAACATGACTTTTTGGAATATATGTTGCAAGTCCAAAATTATAAATGTATGCAACCAATTATGTAGGAACAAAAACTCAAAAACCATATATTTTTTTCTTTATACGGTTCATTATATTTTTTTCTCAAAAACCCTAATATCCTTTTTCCCTCACAATCTCATCTAATGATTATAATTTGGATGTTGTACATTATCTCATTCCTTAAGGATGCTGGAACAAATCCATTTGAGGTTATCACACAAACTGTGAAGTAAGTTTTTATATAAAGACTATTATTGTATTTGAAACTTACAAGACATATTGATTGACGTATAATCTAAATGTTGTATGGAACTTTTCAAGCTATGTTAACCATTCTACAATTAATTTCATAGTTGAAATAACTATGCAGTTTTATCTGAACTTTGCATTCTTTGATATTTTACTTATTAAATTTATTGTCACAGGTTCATGTGGGACTGTACATCATGCACTGTGGTTTGGATCAGTATGTTTTCCATATTCCTCGTTAATATATTTTGTTAACCACACTCAAATGATATTGTATTCCCAAGTTAAACCGAGTACTATTATCAAAAGGGCAACGAAATTGTGAGACATCAATTTATCATTATGTTATGCATGATGTTGCAGTCAAGGTATTTACCATACAAGAATTTCCTGATGACGTGATTCTATCATTTAGAAAAGAGGTACTTTTTCCGCCAATGTGTCACGTCAACCATAATTTATCAATCTGATATTATTATGTTGTGTCACGTCAACCATAATTTATCAATCTGATATTATTATGTTGTTTCGAATTGAAGGTATCTTTGATGAAAACGCTTTGATATCCAAATATTTTACTCTTCATGGGCCCTATAACATCACTTCAGCATCTATGCATAGTCAGAGAGTTCCTTCCTCGGTTGGTTCTCTATGCCATATATATCTCATGAAAACTGTTTAAGTAAAATGTTTTCTTATAACGAATATTAATAAATTAATAATATTTGCATAGAAAATTCACACACATATACACCTAAAGTACACTATTTACCCTAACCAGACTTAAACCCTCAACCAAGAGCTTGAGGAGCACCTTAGATACATCTGGATACAGCTAGATTATAGGACCATTGGTCTAAATGTTTTAAATTTCCTTAAATGATGACAAATAGTTGATTTTTATGGTCCAAAGTTGATGTCGCGGAGTTGGAACAGATAGACATGTAAATGGAATCATCATTTGGACCTCCACTTTGAGTACTTCCCACCTCAGTTACCATGTTTGTAGCTTTCTCGCACAAATGTGGTTGCTAGAGGAATTAGTAGAAACAAGTGACAAGTTAACTTCACAAGATATTGCAGGCAGTCATGATAATGCAAGAAGACCGCGTCATGAAAAGCCAAGGGATTTGCTTCAAAATTTGGAGGTACTTAATTGTTGCTGCTTCATTTCTGTGTGATTTTACACTGTTTGTAGTCTTTTATTGTATTAAATGGGGTTGATAGCATATTTTATCACATATTTTATCGTCAAGTCAAAGTTTAAATGTTGTATGTTGTAAGAATGTCTTTTGGATTTTTACTTTTAAAATATTAATAGTGGTTGGGATAACTTAGAAAGATCAGTGCGCTGGGTCTTTCTTTATTTCACAACACAGACAATCAGTGTGATTGTGTTTCCATCCACTTCAATTGAATTGGCAATCTGCGTTAGATTAAGGAGTATTTGTATTTGCATGCTGGAACTGATTAAATTTTTTTTAGATAAACATATTTCGCTTCTAATTTTCATGTTATTCAAGAGTTAAATTATCAGTATACCAGTCACATTTGTCTATTTTGTCACTTTATCTGTGTATTTTTGAATAATTAGAATTTGTCAAATATTTGCATTTGTTCTAACTTCCCGAATGTGCCGTAGAGATAGCAAAATGAAGGTAATGGGTTCGGGTCAAAATGGGTATGCGCTTTCCAGGTTTTTTTTATATGAGTTTCTGTTGTTCAACTTTGTTGCAATGTCTGTTTTCTTCTTTAGGGGAATGATAAGGATTCTTCAAGAGGCATCTTCTCTGGAATTGACTTTGTCACTGAACTTCTAAAAAGAGATGCTACCGATGGACCATTATCTGATCCTCGATATGTTAAGGTCGGTATTTCATGTCGTTTATTAAGTTAAACATAGAGTTATGTAAGTTTTTCTTTACTGTTCCATAGACAATATGGACCTGATAACTTATGGGGTGTGTGGATTATGTGAAAATTTATGAGATTAGGCTTGATGCACATAACAATTTAGGCCACCATGGAGTAGACCCACATAAAGCACACTTTCAAAGGTCCAGTTCCAAGTAGAACTATAGATGTTTCAGATTATAGTTAATACAAATGTAAGTCTGCAAAAATTCTTAAATGTAATTTGATATAGTTCTTCGGTGCAGGAGTTGTGGTTGTAGTCATGGAGGTATTGCACTTTATAAAAGCAAGAATTTTGTAACAAGAATACTTTCTTTCGTGCCTGTTGGCATGTGGGGCTTATGGGTAACTTATTTGAATTTTAAAACTCGCAGATAAATGATGCCGTCAATTTTGGAGAATGGGAAGATCGTGATAAGCTTATCTGAATTCCATCTGAAGGACCGGTACTATTTGTGGGCTGCCACTATTATTTAGGAAGGCGTGCTTTAGATGATGACCGCTGATCGTTCATTGGGAATGCTTTAGCGAGATCACAGGTTGATCTTGGTCAGCTGTAACAAGAAAACCTGAATGGTCCTTTATTCAGCAATGTTGCTGGACTGGACATGTGGGATCATGTAGCGCTGAAAACCAAGGTAAATATAATTTGTTGAATTTTTATACTATTGCCCTATGGTTATGTTAATGGAAATATTTATATTCATAAAGCTCATACGCTTATATATAAGCTTAAGAAGACGCCAATGGAAAGTTTTGGGTTTGCTATTTTTTTTAAACGTAGGTTCACCTCATCGAGGTGCAATATACAGGACTTGGTTCTCACACTGCAGTTGTTGTAAGTATACTTGCTCATCGTCAAGCATCATTTTATGCTCTGACTTAATTTCTGAATCAAGTATAGGAAGGTCTTCAGGTTTTGAATCACACAATTCAGTTACAGATTTAAGTTCCCTTGATCTCAAAGCCACTCCAGAGACCGTCAACCAAACAAGTAAACTGGAATCACCCAATTCAGTTACGGGTAACTCCTTTTTTACTGCTCTCAATTTCATTAATTTTAACCCCTAAACTTTTTACTAACACTAATGTTGTTTATTAGCTATTATTTGAGACTAATTTAGTACAAGAAGATGTGTTTCTAGAGTCGAGGGTAAGAGATAAAAGTTTTTTAGAGAAAAAGTATGCTGCAAAGATGCTGTTTCTTCTCTTTATTTAGAGATATAGAAAGATTTATGGTCAGAGATAGTCTTAGTTCTTTGATGGGCATGTCACAGTTATGGAAATTAATTTAGTGTAAAGATACATAGGTGAATAAGTTGGTATACTATAGGTAGCGAATGCAAATTGGTGTTGCTTTGATAACTTCATTGCTATGTTGTACATTTTCTAAATGCATGTTACTTGAGTATCAGGTTAGCGTTGTGCCTTTAGTGAGCAACCAGTTTATGTTATTTTGGTTTTTGGTTTGAATTGTTTTCATTTTTCTTTTCTATTTTGGAACCTATACATGTATGTGGGAACGCTAAGATATATAATTGCATAGATTTGAGGTGTGGAGAAAAATTGCCTTTTTATCAGGACTTTCAGTGAACCATTTAATGTTCTACATCACTGATTCATCATCAATTCAAACAGTTGACGATTAAGGTTTCGTAGCTCATATCTGGACCAAGATATTGTAATTAACAAATACTACAACAGAAGTAGGAAACCGAGAGAAATGCATACTATCATAATGATCAGGTCTCCTGGCTGGCAGTACCCCAAATGACTCCAAGCTTGGTTGCAGATTGCCAAAATACTCATATTCTGTCCCTCTGGCCGGCCAAAGTAATATACCAATTTGACGTATGTTTGTACTATGATACTTTGCCATATTCGTTAAGAGTGAATCATAGTTATGTATTCTGTTCGACTAGATGTTTCACCTAAACCGGAATATCAAAGAAAATATTGTTCGAGTCCCATCAAACATCCCTGACTCTATTCAATGCAAAATATGTTATGGTTTTAATAACTTTTTTGTCAAGTGTGAGACGTACTTGGTTTTACCTTTAGTGGTCTAATTTCTTCTATAGGGCATTCATGGTGGCACATGTTCTAGGCGACATAATTACATCAGATATCCAAGAACCTGAAGTAGTTGTAACTGAAGGACCTTCTGTTGGAGGGTTATTGGATTCCTTAACTGGAAGTATTGGCATTTCTGCAAGACCAAGACCTGTAGCAGCACCAGTCGCAGCTTCCAGTAATTCCAGCAGTAATTCCACTACGTCATAATTTGTCGCCACGTATTCGTGCACTCCATGACATCTTCAGGTAAACTTTTAATTTGTAAAATTGCTAATTGAAGTTGGCAAGTTTCTTGGTTTTAGCACTCTGATAAGCTTAAAAGTTTGAGTCACTTACAGGAAAGATAATGTTTTATCCAAACTTCCCGTTGCTATTATCAAGTCTTGGTATCGGTGTGATGGTTATATTAAGTTTATGGCTGATCTGATTGAGAAGGAGTTGCAAAGCTTTGATACCCCTCAAGAGGTATAAAATTTTCTAATTTTTTTAATATATATTCCTATGATCAGCAGTACTTTTTAGAGTGCTAGGTCTGTATATCTCACTTCTAGCATGTGATGCTTTTTTTATTTTGTAGGTTATGATATTTTTCAGTACTCATGGGGTACCAGTTACGTATGTGGTGAATGCTGGTGATCCATATAAAGATCAGATGGAGGAATGCATCTACTTGATAATGCAAGAACTGAAAGCTAGAGGAATTGACAACAAGCATAGATTGGCTTATCAGGTCAGCTATTTATATCTATCTGAATACAGGTTCCTAATGGTTGGGCTGGGTAACGAGTCAAAACACGGCAGCTATGTAAGCCAATTTGGATATAATAATTTGGGAGGCTGTA
>CM040242.1:43349900-43434900 GCA_022545495.1 Chrysanthemum lavandulifolium | reverse complement strand
TTAGTTTCTTTATCAATATTGATTTTGATTAGTCTGCATTAGTTTAATTAAAGTTGAAATTTGTTTTTTATTATGTTTCCTTTTTTTGGTGTTAATTATTGCATGGTTTATTGTTGTTAATTTATAAAACCGCCAATTATTGTGCCTTATTTGTGTTGGATTATTGAAATCAGAGTATTAATGTGAAAGTATTTTATGTGTTTGTAGTTTATATATACTTTTTGTTCTGTGTTCCCCTGCATCTTTTGTAGTGTGTTTGATCTATTTATTATATATTTAATATCAAATTTAAGTTTTAACTACATTTGTTAAATAGTATATGATGAAGCGCGTGAGTGACGTTTTATTTTTTAGCTTGTGTTATTGTGTGTTTTTTGTTATGTAAGTTTATTTATGTTATTTTTATGAAGTTTTTTATTGCGTTTGTGTCTGGTGGTTGTGTTTATGTACATATTATGGTTTTCGGTTGTTTTGTTAAACATACATATGCTTTTTAAATAGAGTTTGCAGATGTTGTTGTGAATGGTATCAAAGTTATTATGAATTGTGTACTAACTGTAATTGACAGTATTATTTATATTCGTGTGAATAATTTTATTTTTGTTAAACGTCACATATGTCGTTTTTAGTTATATTTAAAAATGGTGATGAGAATGGTATCAAAGTCCCACTAAAGTTGTTTAAGCTAAGCGAAGTTTGTGAATAACGTTTATGATTTTAAGATACGTGATGTTGATGGTGATTTGGGCATGATATATGCTGAATAATGTAGTTGAGTTTGGTTTTCGTGTTCATGTAGTATGAATAATAATATGTTTCTTAAACGTTACAGATGTCGTTTTTAGTTACATTTAAAAATGGTGATGAAAACGGTATCAAAGTGCCACTAAAGCTATTTGAGCTAACTGATCGTAGAAGTCGCGAATGGTTGTTTGCAAAGTTTGTGAATAATGTTTATGATTTTAAGATTCGTATGGGATGGTCTTTTTGGCATGATATATGGTGATCAATGGGAAAAATATGTTGAAGAAAATAAGCTTAAGCATGGTTGGAGTGTTTTATTTGATGTAAGAAATGCTCAGTATGTTCTATTGAGTCATTTTGACGAGCATGGTAATAATGGTTATAGTTTCCTTAACATAGAAGGTGGTCATAAATTGGGTAGTTGTGTTACAAAGAGTACGGAAATGAGTTTTTCCAGACAGATACATTATGTATTTGGTTTAGTTTTGTTGAATGGTTGTTATATTTTATTTTTGCAATTCTTGTTAATCTAAATATATAATCTCTTGGATTTATTTGCGATCGGTGGCAAAAGTTTGTTTAAAGAGTATGTCTTTAAGAATAAGACTTTGTATAGTGTTAGGACGTGTGATGGTTGGATGAGGGTTTTGTTGGAATTTGATGGTAATGAAGCATGTGGTTTTTTTGGCTTTCAATGGGAACAGTTCTGTAAAAAACATATGATCGATGGCACTAAAACGTTTGTTCTGTATTTTCTTGCTGGTCATTATTTTATTCTTACTATTCATGATGCTAATGGCTTTTGTGAACATCCCTATTTGAACGTAAGTTGTTTTCCCGCCTTTTTATTATTATTATTTTATTTTTTCATTGTTAGTATTATTATTATTATTATTATTATTATTATTATTATTATTATTATTATTATTATTATTATTATTATTATTATTATTATTATTATTATTATTATTATTATTATTATTATTATTATTATTATTATTATTGATATTTTTATTATTTCTAGTGTGTACATGTATTTTTTTATTTTGATATATAATTGTGTATTAGATTCTGAGTTTTGGAATAAAGCGCGTGTTAAGGCTGCTAGGAATCAAAGTTATGCTTTCAATGCCCCTGTTTTTGAGCTGGTTAGTATATGTAGATATTGTTATTTTTTCATATAGTTTATTTGTCATAGTGTTTTTATAATCATTATATTCGCATGCTAAATTATTATAGGGTCCAATTCGTGAATTGCCTGTAAAAGTGGAAGATGATGTTGTCTGTGTTTCTGATAAGTATGTTGAGCATGAGCAGGGTGTTCCATCTTCTAAAAGGACAAGAAAAACTCATGTTGGCAAGAGTTTCTTGAAGGTATTTAAAAGTTTGTTTTTTTTCTTTTATATATGTGTTTTGTTATTTCATTTATTTATATATTCTTAGGAGCACGGGAGTTCAAGCAAAGGGAATACATGTTTATCAAACAACTCTGATGATGATGGGTGTTGTTTTTTTAAGAAGATTGGTTCAACTGGTTTGAAGGGTTATGTTGTAAGTTTATACTTGATGTGTATATTGTTTTTATATATCTTTTTATTTTGTTTAAATTTATAATTGTGTGTTGTATACATTTGAATGCATAGCCCAAATGATTTTGTTCACCGACATAAGTCAGTACAACTTTTCTCGTCGCATAATACAACAAAGGCCGATTGTGTCATCCGAATTCCTCATTTGAGAAGGACGTTGTCTTCGAAAGTATATTGACAAATTAAGAGTCAAGGAGTTTGATGACCATGTTGTTATGCTTGGAGAATGGAAATCGATCTTGAAGGAACTGGGGGTTGATGAGAACCATATTCTCAAGTTTACATTAGATGTTGAAGTATTGAAAAACAGAGGGGATGTTGTTATGACAGTTGAATGCTATTCCCATTGTCTAATGTATGTTTAACTTAAAACAATTACTTGTGGGTTATTATGGGTTTACATTTGGTATGCTTTTTGTTTATATGACTAACTATTCCATGTAATTATAATGTATCTGAATTAGTATCTTTTGTATATGCTTCTATGGTAGATTACTAAATGATATTTTTAGGTAATATGTTTTCGCATTATGTTGCCTAATTTGTTGGTTATTTTGTTGTTAATAATCAAATCTTTTATGTTCAAAAAATAATCAATTCTGTTTGCTGCATGTCATTACATTGTATATTCAAATGTTATGTTTTCCATGTAAGTAGCTTGGTTGCTGTTTTGGCTATAATTTTTTGAGTGTGATGAATCAATTTTGTAAATGTCATTTGGGCTGTTTGTAAGATCTATAACTATAAAACTTGGCTCAATAGATTATAATATTTAACATGTATTGGGCTTTGTTTATTTTATGTTTTATTTGTTTGATTATTTAATAGTCCAAAATCTATATGGGATTTTTTTCACTTTGTAATAACTAACAATAAAAACATTGTTAGGAATTAGAAAATTCAGTCATTAAAGTGTCGGTCACCTCAAGTATATGTAATCATTAGAAAGCTCGTAGTCGTAGTTATTTAATGTTAGTAATAAGTTAGTTAAGAAAAACCGTGGAGGACGGACGGGTCTTTACCCACTGTATGCCTGATCCACAGCCCGTAGGTGGCGTTTGTTGTAAGACACTATAAATACCCTCTACCTCCCAAGGTAGAGGGTTGGAGCTTCAATACCATTTTTCTTTGTTTCACATAGTTCCCAACTCTCTTCCCTTTCTCTCTCTAAAACTTTCTCTCTCTAAAAACTTGTATACGCCTCTTATGTATTTGGTATGATGTGTTTGTGAAATCCAATATGTTACAAACATATTAAATAATACATAACTTACTCTATAGACTTTTTAGTAGCTGACACTACACACATATCAAATAATACATAAGTTACTGTACTTAATAGTGGCCAACTTGTCTGTTTATCTGAATCATCAACATTAATTTGAGGCTTGTTATTAATTTGAGGCTTGTTTTTTGATCGGTGCTAAACAGTCAAGTCTAAAAGACTAAAAACTGCTCAAACACTAATGCAATTAAGATCAGAGGAGTATAGAGTCTCCCCGGGTCGTTATGTCCCAGCGAGCTATGCAATGGATCAATCAACGTCTAGTGATCGAGAAGTTTGAACGAAAAAGGATTATGAATTGGATTATTATGACTACAGAAATATCAAACAAATACAAAAGCTAAAATGCAAATGAGAGGAAATTGAAAAGATAAAATCTATTAAATAAACGCTATCACTAAAATTAAAATGATGTATTTGTTTTTATGATTTTATAAAAATGAAATTAAAATCTACGCGACGTACAAGATAAAAAGTGAAACTAATTCAATATTAACCCTAAAAATATGAAAATGATGTTTTTACAATCCTAATGATAAAAGAAAATTTATAGAAAAGAAAATTATTTTAAGACTAATTATCTAATTAAAAACTATTTTAACTATTAATTAATTATCTAAAATACAAGAAAATAGGAAATTAGGCTAGAAAAATAAGATTAACACTTGGAAAAGTCTAAAATATCAAAATAGACTTTTCAAAACTATTTTTGTATTTTTATGACTATTTATCTATTTTCTATGAATTTTAAACTATTAAAAACTAATTAAATCACTAAAAATCATCAAATAAGCTATGAAAAATCTAGAAAATTACTTTTTCTGCTTTTTATATTTATCTCAGCCTAATAAAATTGAAAAATTATTTTTTGGAACCTTTTCTCAATTATTTTCAATAAAAGCTAATTAAAAATTGATTAAAATCTATTTAAATTGAGAAAAATAGCAAATGAAGACCAAAAATTATGAAAACTTCAGGAAAATTCTAAAATTATATTATGAATCTATGAAAAATGAAAAATCAACAGGTTATGTGTAAGATTAATGAGCTATCGTGTGATCGCTTAAAGAATAAATTACTAATAATAAGCAAACTAGTGAGATAAGCTACCAAACAATGAACAAAGCTATGACCTACTAAAATAAGCTAATTGCAACTATTTCTAACTACTCCTAACAGGCTTAAGGCTCGATCAAAGAAATAAGCAAATCATTATTCAAACAAAACAAATGGTTTAGCACCACTGTTTGAGCTTATGCAACTTAACCAATAAGCAAATTCAAAAGACCACTTATGCAGTCCTATAGACCACCTGACCAACTACAATTGTGCAAAAAACCAGGGCTTAACTAGTTTTAATGAACTCTGTGCAAGCTGCACAAAAACTGAGAAACCACTCAGTATTGACTGAGTTTGGTGCAGGGCACCTTGGGCTTATTTTGAGCTTATGCACAGCTTAATAGAGAAGGTAAAAGCTAAAAACCAGATACTAGGTCTAATAAACAACCAAGTGAACTACTTATGTTTCAAAAATGAAACCCTGAAAAGCCCCATCAAGCTGTGCAGATGTCGTAAATTCGCTCAAAACCAGCTTCTACACCATTTTGACTTTTGAAAACCAGTTACAGTTGACTAAAGTGAAGTTTAGATCCAATTTAATGATTGATGTTGATGTATTATGATGTAATGAAGCTAGGACAACCTTTGTTTATGACTTTTAAACACAACTCAAGGATCCGTTAATCCATATTATCAACAAGTGATCAAGTGAGACAGATTTTGAGAGGATTTTGACTTTTTGTGTTTCACATGCAAAAGCTTGGATGATATGAACTATTTTGAATCTCACAAACATAAACCAACAATTATCATTCAATAAACAGACTTTTAAACAAGCTACACTACAAACCAAACACCTTTAACTTCTAATTTTAATCAAATCTACTCTAATCTCTAATATAACTAATTTTATTGATCAATCTATGTTATGCTCACTTAATGAACACAGAATGAGCAAGTTTTATCAGGTTATACCTACTAACACAGTATATGCAATAATCTAGAGAATCACTTACAAAAGGTCCAAGACCACTATGGCCTGCCACACATGAAACCAAGAACACTACCCTAATAAATCCAACCCACTGCTTCCTTTCAACCCATTTCCAGCTTTGAAATCAACCCATATCCTTTCTGTACCCAATTTGGTTCTTACTTTGACTTTTGTTGACCAGGAACACAACTTGCATGAAATGTACAATTAAGCTTATACAAAGCTTTGACAAGCTTAATGGAACTTGTTTAAGCTCAAAATTACATCGCTAAAAGATTTGACAATGATTTAGAGATTAAAATTTCAACAATAATATAAAAACTTGGAACTTGAACTTAAAACTTGAATTGATACTTGAAATTGAGTTGCAATACACTTAAATGATTAACTTGAACATAAATGAACTTAAAGATACCAAGACAAAGCTAACTTAGACTAAAACTTGAAATTCGACATACAATTTTTAAAACTAATACTAACTATGTCTTCATGCTTCCTTGGCCTCTTTTATGCACCTCGGCTCTTTCTCTCACCTTCCGAGCAAATCCCAAAGATCAATCTGGGCGTTGATTGTCTAAAGCTCATCTTAGCCACAAATTGGGTTTGGCGCCATTTTTCTGTTTGATATGAGACAGAAAGGGTGCAATTAATGCAATGTGGATGGGTAGTGAGGTGGGGAGACAAATGGAGGTGTAGGGTGGTTTTAGGTGGGAGTCATAGGGAGACATAGATGTCGGGGACAGGGAAGACAATCGGGCGGTTTTTTATTGTTTAAATCATGGGTTGGGTTGGTCGGGTTAAGGTTTTGGACCGGGTAAGGATATTGGGCCAAGGGTAAATGTTTTGGGCTTGGGTAAATATTTAGGTCCGAATGGTTTGTTAGGAATATTAACAAATAAGGACCAAATATGCAACTTCTCAAAACCAAAGGACCAGAACTGTAAATTATGAAGAGTAGTCAAAAGGGCTAGTCTTGCCAAGTTTTAATAATCCAAGGGCTATTTTGAACATTTTTGAAACTCCAAGGATTACTTTTGACCAATTTAAAAGTCCAGGGACTAAAACTGTAATTTTCTCAAAACTTTTAGATTTTTCACCAAAGGACTTATTTTGACAACTTTTGATTTTAAAAGGACCTTTGGTGACTTTTGCTTTTGAAATTATGGCTCAGGGACTATTTTTGACAATTTTATAAACTTGGGGACTAAAACCGCAATTTTGCAAATTTGATATGTTTTCATCCGATTTTGATAATTTTGCATTTGAAACACATAAAACACGATTTGTGATATTTTGATCATTTTGATGTGTTTCGAGTGTTTTCGATGATTTTGCGCTTTATTTTATAAAATGATGAGTATTTACACACTCATCAATCCCCCATATCGAGATATTGCTAGTCCCTAGCAATGATTTGAGAAACATAATGGATTTTAAACTCTTTACCAAAAGCCATTACTTGGAGTAGCCAAATGTTTCAGTTCAAGTAAGAACCATGGTACAATCGATAACCATGTGATTTTGAGCAAACCACCGCCCAACGGATTTGATTTTGTCTTTACCAAGCCGCATCTTTCCGGACTAGCCAACTCTTAGATAAATTATCGAATTATCTTTGGTGAGCCGATTACCAATTATGGATTTTCCACCGCCTTTACCACAAGCCATAATCTTGGCTAGCCAACTCTTCACTTTTAGGATATGGTGAGTTGAGAACCATACAATTTTGGGCAAATTGCAAGCCATATAAACGGATTTGAGAAATCTTTACCAAGAGCCGTTTGCTCTGGATTAGCTAATCCTTTTGTCTTCTGAGATAAGGCGGATCGATAACCAATTGAGTAAGTGTAAACACTTACTCCAAAAAAATTTTGGCCAAAAATGGGGAATTGGGTAGATAATATATGAAATTCGTGAGAATTCCCCACACTTAGAAATGAATATTGCCCTCAATATTCAAAGTACCGCGTTATGCCGAAACAAAGAACGAAAAAGGAAATACTAAGGCCATTATTTAGAAGAAGATTTTTTTTTTTTTTTTTTTTTTTTTTGAAACATGTGGCAACCCCCACACTAGGGTGGTAGAAAGAGGTGAGAAGATGTAAATATGGGTGAAAACCCATATGGCATGCTCTTGTTTTGATTACCGAGTCGCTAGCTTGACTCGATCCCGCATTCATTGGTTCATGGGGAAAGTTTGAAGATCCGGACAACCATGGATGGGATGTCCTCGCCAAAATAATGCTTCACTCGATGACCATTCACTTTGAAATTAGGACCATCGGGTTGAGATAACTCAATGGTACCATAAGGATAAACCTTAGCGATGGTAAATGGACCGCACCAACGGGACTTGAGCTTTCCGAGAAAATCTTCAATCTTGAATTGAAAGAAGGACTCTATCACCTACGTTGAAAACGCAGTTCTTGATTTTGAGTCATGAATCTTCTTTGTCTTTGTTTATAGATCAAAGAGTTTTCGTAAGCTTGATCACGGAGTTCATTTAATTCATTCATTTGAACTTTCCGATGATCACCGTCCGTCTGAATGTCAAAGTTAGCATGCTTCAAGGCCCAGATGCCTTGTGCTCGAGCTCAACCGGAAGATGACACGCCTTCCGTACACCACTAGTATGGAGTGCACCGATGGGTGTTTTGTAGGTCGCACGGAAGGCCCGTGAGTGCCATCTAACCTATCCGACCAAGAGGCACGGTTTTCACCAACCGCCCTCTCCAAGATTCTTTATCCTCGGTTAGAAACTTCCACTTGCCCACTTGTTTGTGGGTGGTACGCAGAGAGGTACGGTGAGTTACACCATACTTTTGCATGACTCTTGCAAATTGGTCATTGCAGTGCGTACTACGATCACCGATGATGGCTCGTGGAGTTCCAAACCTAGCAAAGAGAGATTTCAAGAATTTCACAACAACTCGGGCATCGTTGGTGGGTAAAGCTTTAGCTTCACCCATTTTGACAGTAGTCAACGGCCACGAGTATGTATTTGTTACCATGAGAAGAAGGAAATGGCCCCATAAAGTCAATGCCCCGGATGTCAAAAATCTCACACTTGAATGGCGTTTCGCGGCATTTCATTCTTTGTGAGATATTCCCGTGGCGCTGACAAGCGTCACTGTGTTTTGACGAATTCATGGGCATCCTTATAGATCGTGGGCCAATAGAATCCCGAATCAAACACCTTCTTGGCGTGTAGTTGGGGCTATGATGTCCCCAAGAGGTCCGTAATGGCAAGCCTTGAGAATGTCAATAGCTTCCGACCATACACACATCGCCGGATGACTTGATCCGCATGATTTTAAACAAGTAGGGTCGTCCCGTAAATAATGTTTCACATCTTTAAAGAATTTATTTTCCTGGGACGACATCCTTTCACCACAAAGTTACCCGCATGGTAATTTGCAAAGTCGGCAAACCATGGGGTAGATGAGTCTCCACGAAAAGAAACCACATTGAGTGTTTCGAGAGGAAAAGTTTCATTGATTTCCTTTTCTCGAACACATTTTGATGAGGTTCTCTAATCGAGAGATGATCGCGACTGTGTTCTCGGCTCCTTTTATCACGAATGATGATATCAAATTCTTGTAGGAGGAGAACCCAACGAGCAATCTCGGCTTTGCATCTTGTTTTGCAAAGAGATATTTGAGTGCCGAGTGATCCGTATATACCACGCATTTGGTCAAGATAAGATATGGCGAAATTTCTCAAACGCATACACCACAAATAATTCTTTTCCGTAGTGGTGTAATGGGTCCGAGCTTCACCATAGTTTTGCTCGTAGTGGATTGGCTGGAAATGCTTGGTTTCGTTGCCCCAAGATCGCACCGATTTCAAAATCACTTGCATCGCACATAAGCTCGAAGGGTAAGTCCCAATGGGCAACTAGAATGGGTGCTTCCGTAAGCTTTTTCTTAAGTGTTTCAAAAGCTTCGATGCACTCAGAGAGAAGATGAAAGGAGCATCTTTTCGAGAAGATGGGTCATTGGTCAGGCGATTTTAGAGAAATCTTGAATAAATCTTCGATAAAACCCGCATGACCTAGAAAACCCTAACACCTTTGACGGTAGTGGGATGAGGTAGTTTAGCAATAACATCAACTTTGCTCTATCTACCTCAATCCCATTCTTAGAAATCTTATGGCCGAGGACTATCCCTCTTGACCATAAAGTGGCTCTTCTCCCGCTTTAGACATAGATTGGTGTCTTCGCACCTTTTAGCATTTTGTCTAAGCCGAGAGACAAGTCTAAATGAGTCCCCAATGACCGAGAAGTCATCCATAAACACCTCCATAGTTTCCCGATCATGTCGTGGAAAATGGCCATCATACAACGTTGGAACGCGCTCGAGCATTGCATAAGCCAAAGGCATACGCCTATAGGCAAACGCCCCGTATGGGCGTGAATGTGGTTTTCTTGATCCAATGGATCAATGGGATCTCAGTAACCGAGAAACCATCAAGGAAACAATAGTACTCGCCTCGCTAATCTCTCAAGCATCCGGTCCATGAAGGGTAGAGGAAAATGGTCTTTACGGGTGGCTTCGCTTAACTTTCGATAGTCAATACACACACGCCATCCGTAAACCAATCGAGTCGGAATCAACTCGTTTTCTTCATTCGTGACAACAAGAATGCCACCCTTTTTGGAACGCAATGAATGGGGCTAACCCAAGGACTATCGAGATCGGGTAAATCGGACCGGCATCAAGAAGTTTGAGAACCTCTTGTTTGATAACCTCGTGAATCTTAGGATTCACCTTCTCGATTTTTGGACCGGTTTGAAGTCATCCTCCATTAAGATTTTGTGGTACAAAATTCGTGGTTGATACCCTTAATATCGAGAGTTTCCAAGCAATTGCTTGCTTGTGTGACTTCAAGACCTTTATGAGAGATTTTTCCTCCTCACCAAGTCTTTAGTAATTATGACGGTAATTTATCATCACCCTCCAAGAATGCATACTCTAGATGAGGAGGTAGGTCCTTTAGTTCAACCTCGGAAATTCTTCATGGATGATTGCAATCGATTTGATTTCCTCAATTGTGATTTCTTTCGGAGGGTGAAGGTAATGGATCTTCATTAAGCAATTGCTCAAGATAGAGAATATCCTCCGAATCATAAACACCATCAATTCCAAAGGAATTGATTCATTGGTAGCCGAATTCATCGATCTCTTCCGGAGAAGTCACCTCCTCAAACGGAGTGAGAGAGGGAAGAGTCGAAATGATAGGTCGAGAAGATGTGGTGGAATTGGAATTCCCACTCACGTAATTATGAAGATAACCAAGAAACTCTTGAGAATACTCCTCGAAGCAATGTCAATTAAATCGACTCGATTAATTGATTCAAGATTATAATTTGAGGAGTACCTCAAGTTTGATCGAGGTTAAAGGTAACAACTTCATTACCCACACGGAGAGTGATCTCTGCTCAAATACATCGATGAGAGCACGCCCGCTCGTGAATCCCGCCCAACAATGAGGGGAACTCGAGGATCGAGATCGAAATCAACAACAACGAAGTCACCGAAATGGAACTTTCCTACTTTCACGAAGACATCCTCGGCAATGCCGAGAGGACGCGAGATAGAACGATCGCAAGCTCGAGAGTCATGCGGTAGAATAAGTTCCGAAGAGCGGTTTCTTCCATACGATACGCATCGATTGATGCTTGCTCCAAGATCGGCTAGTAAAAGCACTCAATCATCCCGGAAAACACAAGGAAGAAGAAATTTTCCGGGATCTCCAAGCTTCTCGGGAAGCTTTTTCAACAAGATCACGAGCAATTCTCATTCAAAGGAGTTTTAGCCATTTCAAACAACTTTTCTTTGTTGCTCAAAGATATGTTTCGTGAGTGGATGCAACTTGGGCATCAACATGATGGCATCCGCGGTTGATGTCAAAGTGAAGCTCTTGGAAAATTTGAAAGAATTTTTCCATTTGATGACTAGCTTTCTCATGGAGCTTTGCTCATGTAACCGAGAGGGTAAGGAATAGAAGTTTTGATTTAGGGTCGCAATCGGAGGTTCAAAACAACCTGTGCTTGGGTTTGGGGACAACCCGAGGATGGACATCATTGGCACCTCCGTTATTAGTAGGAAGTTCCTTGTCCTTTGTCGCCTCGTGTTCGCTTTCCACTACCTTCGGAGAGAGGAAGAAGAGGTAGTAGGACAATGGTCCGAATAAGAAGCACCACTGGTTGTGATCGCTTTAGCATCGCCTCGGATTAGCGATCGTGTTGCTAGGTAGAGCACCGAGCCCGAGGGTCGATCATTTAAAGACTTCTTGATCTCGTAAATCTGGTGACCAACAACCGATTCATTTCTTCCGGATTTCATGAATTGTTTCAAAAGCTCATCAAGATGGTCCATTGGAACAATGGCTTGATTTTGAGCAAGAAAATTCTCGCCTCTATTGTTAGGATTAGGGCCTTGATTCTAAAATTCCACGGATTATTGCCATGATAATACCTTGGTTGAAATTTCCGACTGGTTTCTATTGTAATTTCCTTGATGTTGGAAATTTTGATTCGATTTTGAAAACGGTTGTTTTGATTGAATTGACCTTGGTTTTGAAAACCTTGGTTTGGTCTATTCGATTCGATTACGGTTTTGATTCGATTGAAACCGGAGGTCTGTAGTAGTGGTTAGGACGGTGGTTCGGCTCACAGAGCACGATATTGATTGCCTCCTTGATTAGGCATCCCGCCCAAAGATTAGCTTCAAAGGGTTACCATCATGTGCCATACAATTATAATAAGCATGGGGGCCACCACAGTAACATGAGACTTCCACTTTCTTAACTTCAGCAGAGGTGAAGTTTGTGGAAAAGAGACTTTCTTTGATTGGAAAGAACCAAAGCTTGATAGCTTCCGTGAGTTTATCAATCTTAGCATCGGTGCTAGACCGACTCACGGGCGATGAAGAAGAAGAAGGACCAACACCGACTTGAGAAACAACCGCTTGCTTCGTGCAAGGCGGACCTTGGACTTGTTTTCGATTATCGCCAAAGCTTTTTGACAGCTTTGTTTAGGAAATTTCCTCCATGAGGAATTGAGAGAATCTTGGTCGATTGACTCACCCATTGTAGAAAGTGTCGAGTTGCATCAACTCGGAGAAACCGTGGTGAGGACATTTGCGAAGCAATTCCTTGAAACGATCCCACGATTCATCAAGGATTCATCAAACTTCGAGTGAACTTGATGATTTCATTTTAAGACTCGTGGTCTTGGAAGGTGGATAGAATTCATTCACAAATTTCTTCACCGATCTTCCCATGTCTCTATAGACTCGAGGGGTTGTTTTTCAAGCCAACCGGCTTGCCCTCAAGAGAAAACGGAATGTAAAGCTTAATGACTCGGAAGGGACATTCTTATACTTGATGGTAGATGCAATCTTGTTAAACCATCTAATATGAGCATGAGGATCGTCCCGCTCAAAACCAAAGAATTGATTAGAGGTTACAAGATTCAAGAACCCGGTCTTGAGTTCAAAATTTTCACCACGATGGTGGAACAACGATAGCATCTCCATACCCGCCGATGGGTTCCCGGAGAAGCTCGCACATAGGAATCTCATCCGCCATGATAACGGAAGTAGTGCGAATAGTCCGATCTCGATCCGACCGATGGAGCAGAAGTCTGCGAACACGCTTCTGGAATATTGACAAGCTCACGAAATGGGCTTACAGATCTAGAAGAGCGAGTGCGATACACTAGAGTTAACTCTAAGGAAACTCGAGTTAAGGAGAGAAATGGAATTATGAAAATCTTTCAGATGAGAATGAGAATTATGAAGACGGTTTATAAAAATTAGGGTGAGAAGAATCTTTATGGGTTTTCGGTTCAAACGTCGATATCACAACAAAATCAATTAACACAAAATCGAGGCAAAACAACAATGAACTTAACCAATAATCCAAGATGAATGGCTTTTTGAAAAGGTACACCAATCACAATGGACACAAAGGCAAGTTTTATATCTTTAGTTCGGAACTTATTATGGTCGCACCCCAGCTTAGGTAGTGCACCGCCTTGGTTTTCGTGGTAATCTTTTAAGTTGTTAATTATTAGAGAAAACGACGATTCTTTTGTATTTTTATTTTGATACATATATAGAAACAAAAGAGAAAATATTTTTGTGTTTTATAAGTTTTGGCTTGTTTTTGGTTTTTGGATTTTTAGAAGAAAATATGGATATATATATATACGAGAGATGGATGATATAAACAATGAGTGAGGATTCAAACAACTAATCTGCTAAAACGGAGATAAATCAAGATACCAAGAATGCGCCAAAATTTTGATCGGTGCTAAACAACAAGTCTAAAAGACTAAAACTGCTCAAACACTAATGCAATTAAGATCGAGGAGTATAGAGTCTCCCCGGTCGTTATGTCCCAATGAGCTATGCAATGGATCAATCAACGCCTAGTGATCGAGAAGTTTGAACGAAAAAGGATTATGAATCGGATTATTATGACTACGTAAATATCAAACAAATACAAAAGCTAAAATGCAAATGAGAGGAAATTGAAAAGATAAAATATATTAAATAAACGCTATCACTAAAATTAAAATGATGTATTTGTTTTATGATTTTATAAAATGAAATTAAAATCTACGCGACGTACAAGATAAAAAGTGAAACTAATTCAATATTAACCCTAAAAATATGAAAATGATGTTTTTACAATCCTAATGATAAAAGAAAATTTATAGAAAAAGAAAATTATTTTTAAGACTAATTATCTAATTAAAAACTATTTTTAACTATTAATTAATTATCTAAAATACAAGAAAATAGGAAATTAGGCTAGAAAAATAAGATTAACACTTGAAAAGTCTAAAATATCAAAATAGACTTTTCAAAACTATTTTTGTATTTTATGACTATTTATCTATTTTCTATGAATTTTAAACTATTAAAACTAATTAAATCACTAAAATCATCAAATAAGCTATGAAAATCTAGAAAATTACTTTTTCTGCTTTTTATATTTATCTCAGCCTAATAAAATTGAAAAATTATTTTTTGGAACCTTTTCTCAATTATTTTCAATAAAAGCTAATTAAAAATTGATTAAAATCTATTTAAATTGAGAAAAATAGCAAATGAAGACCAAAAATTATGAAAACTTCAGGAAAATTCTAAAATTATATTATGAATCTATGAAAAATGAAAAATCAACAGGTTATGTGTAAGATTAATGAGCTACTGTGTAACTGCTTAAAGAATAAGCTACTAATAATAAGCAAACTAGTGAGATAAGCTACCAAACAGTGAACAAAGCTATGACCTACTAAAATAAGCTAATTGCAACTATTTCTAACTACTCCTAACAGGCTTAAGGCTCAGATCAAAGAAATAAGCAAACTGCTTATCTCAGCCAAACAGTGGTTTAGCACCACTGTTTGAGCTTATGCACAGCTTAACCAATAAGCAAATTCAAAAGACCACTTATGCAGTCCTATAGACCACCTGACCAACTACAATTGTGCAAAAAACCAGGGCTTAACTAGTTTTAATGAACTCAGGCAAGCCGCACAAAATCGAGAAACCACCAAGATTGATCGAGTTTGGTGCGCAGGCACTGGGCTTATTTTGAGCTTATGCACAGCTTTAATAGAGAAGGTAAAAGCTAAAACCAGATACTAGGTCTAATAAACAACCAAGTGAACTACTTATGTTTCAAAATGAAACCCGAAAGCCCCATCAAGCCTCGTGCAGATGCCGCAATTCGCTCAAAACCAGTTCTACACCATTTTGACTTTTGAAAACCACATACAGTTGACTAAAGTGAAGTTTAGATCCAATTTAATGATTGATGTTGATGTATTATGATGTAATGAAGCTAGGACAACCTTTGTTTATGACTTTTAAACACAACTCAAGGATCTGTTAATCCATATTATCAATAAGTGATCAAGAGACAGATTTTGAGAGGATTTTGACTTTTGTGTTTCACATGCAAAAGCTTGACAGATATGAACTATTTTGAATCTCACAAACATAAACCAACAATTATCATTCAATAAACAGACTTTTAAACAAGCTACACTACAAACCAAACACCCTTTAACTTCTAATTTTAATCAAATCTACTCTAATCTCTAATATAACTAATTTTATTGATCAATCTATGTTATGCTCACTTAATGAACACGTAATGAGCAAGTTTTATCGAGTTATACCTACTAACACAAGATATGCAATAATCTAGAGAATCACTTACAAAAGGTCCAAGACCACTATGGCCCCGCCACACATGAAACCAAGAACACTACCCTAATAAATCCAACCCATCGCTTCCTTTCAACCCATTTCCAGCTTTGAAATCAACCCATATCCTTTCTGTACCCAATTTGGTTCTTACTTTGACTTTTGTTGACCAGGAACACAACTTGCATGAAATGTACAATTAAGCTTATACAAAGCTTTGACAAGCTTAATGGAACTTGTTTAAGCTCAAAATTACACTGCTAAAAGATTTGACAATGATTTAGAGATTAAAAATTTCAACAGTAATATAAAAACTTGGAACTTGAACTTAAAACTTGAATTGATACTGAAATTGAGTTGCAATACACTTAAATGATTAACTTGAACATAAATGAACTTAAAGATACCAGTACAAAGCTAACTTAGACTAAAAACTTGAAATTCGACATACAATTTTTAAAAACTAATACTAACTATGTCTTCATGCTTCCCTTGGCCTCTTTTTATGCACCTCAGCTCTTTCTCTCACCTTCTGAGCAAATCCCAGCATCAATCTGGGCCGTTGATTGTCTAAAGCTCATCTTAGCCACAAATTGGGTTTTGGCGCCATTTTCCGCTTTGATATGAGAGAGGAAAAGGGTGCAATTAATGCAATGTGGATGGGTAGGTGAGTGGGGAGACAAATGGAGGTGTAGGGTGGTTTTAGGTGTGGGAGTCATAGGGAGACATAGATGTCGGGGACAGGAAGATAACTGGGCGGTTTTTATTGTTTAAATCATGGGTCATTGGTCGGGTTAAGGTTTTGGACCGTAAGGATATTGGGCCAAGGGTAAATGTTTTGGGCTTGGTAAATATTTAGGTCCGAATGGTTTGTTAGGAATATTAACAAATAAGGACCAAATATGCAACTTCTCAAAACCAAAGGACCAGAACTGTAAATTATGAAGAGTAGTCAAAAGGGCTAGTCTTGCCAAGTTTTAATAATCCAAGGGCTATTTTGAACATTTTTGAAACTCCAAGGATTACTTTTGACCAATTTAAAAGTCCAGGACTAAAATCGAATTTTCTAAAACTTTTAGATTTTTCACCAAAGGACTTATTTTGACAACTTTTGATTTCAAAAGGACCTTTGGTGACTTTTGCTTTGAAATTATGGCTCGTGGACTATTTTTGACAATTTTATAAACTGGGGACTAAAGCGCAATTTTTGCAAATTTGATATGTTTTCATCCGATTTTGATAATTTTGCATTTGAAACACATAAAACACTGATTTGTGATATTTTGATCATTTTGATGTGTTTCTGAGTGTTTTCAGATGATTTTGCAGTTTATTTTGTATAAAAATGATGAGTATTTACACACTCATCATTTTTTTCCAGTCATCTACTTAAAACTAGGGGTGTTTAAAAAATCCGTGAAACCGACAAATCGAGCCGAACCGCTTAACCCGAAACCGAAAAAACCCGAAACCGAAGAAACCGAAACCGAAAATAACCGAAACCGAAAAAACCCGCTTATCACGGTTCGGTGTGTGTGTTTAAGAGATCGGAGAGTTCTCTCTAATGAGCTCTCAAAATTCACGAGTAAATCGAATAAAAAAAGGTAGAACAACAAAGAAATACTCTAACCCGTCATTTGATTTCACCCTACAAAGATCCATAACCAGATCCAGAATTCGGGACCATAAGACGTTACTACTTACTTTCAACCATTATATTAATAAGCAGAATGCGTGAAGCTCGACATTGTATATAGCTACCAATAGTGACATCAAAGAAGAATACAAGCACATGACTAAAGTATTGGCATCATTTTAAAGTAAGATTTGCTTACAAAGTCATTGTTACAGAGCAGTATGGAGATTTAGGAAATTATACATAGAAACCAGAAATTTACCTAAAATTTATTAGAAAATCATATGAACCACGAATACATACAATACATAAGTAATGATAGAAACCGAAAATTTACCAACGGATTGAACAGGGAAAAGGTGGTGAGGTACAGAATCTAAATTCTCCCATCAAATGAAAACACTAAGCTAATGGTTCTTCTAAACTGCTTCATATACCAGGATTCATTGAAGGTATGATAGCAGCAAGACATGGGATACGCAAAGACCCACATTTGCATAAGCAACCATAAAAGAAAGACCAAGCAAAATAGGATAAATCACAAAAGGCTTACACGAAACTGAACAAGTAAGATGAGAAAATCCAAATTAAACGTATCCAGCAGAGTCTAAAGTTACATATAACAACCCATTGAACCACATTCCACATACTACTTTGTACTGTTTACATGTTGATGCAGCTTTAACATGTTTGGTAGAGGGGCACTAATATTTCGATACAATACCAACTTAGATATTCAAAATATGATACTTGTAACGATGTACTTTATATTGCAACGAAATAATTCAGTAACTTATCACAATTACTAATAAACTAGTGTAGATTAAACTCTATGGAGGCCGTTCTTTCATTATAATGTAGGCCATAATTTAACATTATATAACTTAAACAGAAAAAATTGCTCCTAAGCAATCAGTTTTTCCACCGAGATACATTCTTAGAATAACAAGAGTTTAGGCATATGCTAATGATGCTCAACAACCTACAAGAATCTGAGATCATACCACCTCTATTAACTACAAAGTTGGAGATACAGACCTTAGATGGTCCAAAATGAGAGTTAATACTAACGACCATTGTTTAAAGTTGATTTTAGTTATTATGTCTCTTTGTCCATGGGAGATATAGACCTTAAATGCTCTGAAATGGGCTTCTGATAGAGACCATTTAGAGTAGGTCAATCTCCCAAGATAAGTAGCTAATTGAGTTAGCAAGTCTCCAAAAAATAAGAAAGAAACAAGAGTTACAAGACTAAACTTTGATCAATAGTCTGTTCTATTTTATTCCATACTTAATGACAGCTTAAATAACCAAAGAACAAATGCATGATTTCATAATAATGAGTAAACCGAAGTTTAGGAATAAATGAAACATGGGAAACAATTCAATAGTGGTCGATCAATAGTAGGCCAAAATTACGCATGCACATACACACTAACGTCTATATTGATTATTGAATAAAACATGAAATATGTTTTTGGTCTTCGCGCGTCAAATAATGGCAGTTGCCTCCTAAAGACTTGGTCAACATGTTTTTGGAGGCACGTATCAGCTTCACTAAATCATAGCAGCAATAGTTCATACAAGACAGCCTCAACAGAATAACGGAGCAACTAGTGACATGAAAATATAAGATACGAAGATCATACCTGATATTAAAAGCTTCATCACACACTTTCAAAAGATGCAGTGACCAGAAAGCTTCTAACAGGAGAATATCTTATTGTGGAAAACATGGACTCCAGTTCAGGAAGTTTGCGAAAAGTTTTTAACACGAAATTGTATAGAACAACCTCTCCATTTACTTCAATCACCATAAATGAATCCTCTTCTCTTTCTCTCAGATCAATACACAAGACTCCAAATGGAGACATACTCGAATGATTAACAGAGTACTTGAACGTCCATGCAGAATCCCCATTCCCCTCATAAACATTCAGCTGATCATGGGAGAGAGTCTTGTCCAAACCAAGAAGAAGCAAACAACCACGCGACTCAAACAACTTGCAGTGATAATCCATGGTTACAGGGAGTTGTATTTGTGTTAGAACAACGGTTTTAGTCACAAAGTCTAGCTTGTAATGCAAACACTTTTCATAATCATAATATATCCAGTGAATAGCATCATTCGAAAAGATTCCATGTCTAAAATCTCCAGAATGTGTTATGGGTACCGGTAATGGATCGGTGCAACTGCAAACAATACTCCAAATGCCTGTTTCCGAAGAGTAAGTTTGTATTCGAAAGCGATTGTCATGACCAACGCATGTAGCATGCACGACTTTGTAGTGAGGTGATTTGGTAGGATCAAAATCCATACTTGTAAAATCTAAAGTTCCCGGTATATTATAAAGGGGTTGTGGAAGCATCTTAAACAAATTAATGGTTGGATTGTATACGTAATACTTACGGATGGGAGTTATAACACAGCATAAAAATAACCCATTGTGCGACTGCATAACAGTAGCCTTAGGATAATCATAGTCAGGTTTAAAGGTAGTAATTTCCAACCGAGGTCGAATTCTGATATCCAACGATGCGAAACCATAGTCATTGAAGAGATCATCACGCATGATACAGAGACCATAAGGAGGATCGATGATAGGGATTCGGCTCCGGCGCTTAATAAAAGCAGCATCTTTAATAAGATATAACCAGCGTTTGGATACGAATTTAAAAAGAACAAGTGAGACAATAGGTAACCTAACTAAGATTTCGTTCAACAGGTCTTCATCAGATAAAACCGTATGTACGGACAAAGGAAGTTCTTCATTACCTCGGAGTGTATTTGGAGAAAGTTCCCGTAAATCTGACGCAGTCGTTTCTGTGAAAGACATTTTAATAATAAGGGTCAGGGATACAACTAAAATTACAAACAAGTACAATGTTTCATTTTAGACATTTTTAATAAATGACTAGTTTTATGTGAGCTTAAACAAACACCCCTAACAATATATACTTATTTTAAAAAACTGAAAATCAAAGTAAGCATTAACAAAATAGTGATAGACACCAATAGGGATCAATTAAGGGCCCGCTTGGTTCAAAGTGGGGAAAGGGAAAGGGAAAGGAAAGGGAAAGGGAATGCAAAGGAATGAGTGAGGTGGGGTAATCAATCCCTTACCCCTCAATTTATTCTATAATGGTTCATTACCCATTACGGGGTAATCAATCCCTTTGCACTCCCTAACCAAGCACTAAATAATGAGTGAGGTGACCCTTTTGAATACCTTACCCATTCCCCACCCCCCTTAACCCCCCAACCAAGCACGCCCTAAGATCCGTTAGAGGATTACAAACGGTTGAGCAATCAAGAATGAAGAAATAGACCGCCAAAACCAATTTTGTATTATCAAAGTGTGGAATGTTACAAAGATAGTCGGAAGATTACAAGAATTGAGAGAGAATTGTATTTCTAAAGCTGAAAGTGAAAGTAAAACAAAACAAGTATTTAAAGTAGATTTTGGCGGGAAAGGTTGTTAGGAGCAGTTGAGGAGTAAGTCATGTGCACCTCTTGTGTCTAGTCTTTAGACTATGCACAAGCACCTCACATGCCATCAACATTCTAACACCTTATCACTTAAGTACTTATCAATCCATCCTCCTCAAATTGATCTTGTCCTCAAGATCAAACAACAAAGGAGGGGAACTTTCTTTGAAGTTCTTCAATGGGTTCCCAAGTAGCATCTTCCTTTGACCCATTTGACCACTGAACAAGTCCAAAGACCACAACTGTGTTGCCTCTCTTAGCCAACCTTCTTTCTAGTATAGCTATGGGTTCTGCTAACATAGTACCATCCACACCACAAACCGGTAAACCGCCACTTGAGTTACCACACCTCTGCATTTCTTGAGTTGGGACACATGAAAAACATCATGGATTTGAGAAGAATCTGGTAGCTTCAACTTATAAGCAACCTGTCCAATCTTAGCTTGTACTTGAAAAGGACCATAGTATTTTGGGGACAGTTTATTCTGTTTGCTCTTTCTAATGGTGACTTGCCTGTGGGGCTGCAGTTTCAAATAGACCCAGTCATCCACTTCATATGCTCTGTCTGTCCTGTTTTTGTCAGCTTGGGACTTCATTCTATCTTGGGCCCTTTTTAAATGGAATTTAAGCAAATCAATTGCCACTTCTCTAGCTGTGAGAGTTCTGTCCACTGATTCCACCTTGCTCTCACCACCCACATATGGTACATGAACAGGTGGTGGTTGTCCATATACTACTTCAAAAGGGGTAGTATGGATTGCATAATGGTAATTAGTGTTGTACCACCATTCAACCAAGGATAACCATCTCATCCAATGTTTGGGTTGCTCCCCTGTCATACACCTCAAATAACACTCCAAGCATCTATTAACCACCTCAGTTTGGCCATCAGTTTGAGGATGGTATGATGTAGACATGTGCAGCTTAACTTGTAACAGCCTAAACAGTTCTTTCCAAAAGTTGCTTAAAAAGACTTTGTCCCTATCTGATATAATTGTGTTTGGTAACCCATGTAATTTGTAGATGTTGTCCAAAAAGACTTGTGCAACATCAATAGCAGTGAAAGGATGGGCAAGGGCCATAAAGTGTGCATACTTGCTCAACCTATCAACTACTACAAATATTACAGTCTTACCCTGAGATTTAGGTAGGCTTCCCACAAAATCCATTGAAATGCTGGACCAAATAGTAGTCGCATGTGCAATGGTTGGAGAAGTCCCGGATAAGCCACCAATTCGACTTATTTCTTTGACAAGTATCACATTCTCTCACCATTTGTTTGACATGTTTTCTTAACCTCTTCCAATAAAAGACACCGCAAATTTTGCTAGTGGTAGTCTTAACTCGAATGACCTCCAACCGACCCAAAGATGAAAGTGATTGAGCAACTCGCTCTTAATTATTGATCATTACCTACCACTAACTTCCTTTTCTTCTTAACTCTTGATTAGACCATGTATAAGAACCTTTACATTTTGACCATTCTTCAACTGTAATGACTGTTTAAGCTTTTCATCCGAATCCCAACTAGTCACAATTTTGTGGTACAATTCAAGATTCATAGAAGATGTAACCAGTCGAACAATTCACTAGAATATCAAGTCTTGATAATGCATCGGCGAGAACATTTTCCACACCCTTTTGTAATCGAATCTCATAATCAAACCCCATTAACTTTGGTAGCCACTTGGTTGTGCAGAGTAGACATCCTTGATCCAATAAGTATTTAAGACTAAAATGATCAGTTTAATCTTAAAATGTCTATCCAACAAGTATCCTCTCCACTTCTCCAAAGCATATACAATGGCCGTGAATTCTTTTCATAAGTAGACATAAGTCGGTGTTTTTGTGAAAGTGTTTTGCTAAGAAAAGCTATAGGATGTCCTTCTTGTAACAACACAGCCCTAATCCCACCCCGATGCATCGCCCAAGGTAAATTCTTTGGTGAAATCAGTAACCTCAAAGACTGAGCAAGAACTATAGCATGTTTGAGCTTATCAAAAGTCGCTTGAGACTCATCGCACCATAAAAACTATTCTTCTTGAGTAATTGGGTGAGTGGTCTACTAATGCTAGCATACCCTTGAATGAATCTTCTATAATAACTCAGAAGACCCAAAACCCTCTAAGCTATTTCACATTGGTGGTACAGCCAACTAGCTATAGCTTTTATCTTCTCGTGGTCAAGAGCTACTCCCATAGCGTAAATAACATGACCCAAATACTCAACTCTATCAAGACCAAACACACACTTACTTTCCTTAGCATATAATTTGTGATGCCTCATAGTTTCCAACACGCCCAAATGTAACAAGTGATCCTCCATATTTTGGCTATAAATGAGTATATCATCAAAGAACACAAGCACAAATTTCTCAAGTAAGAATGGAATACCTCATTCATGAGAGATCGAAAAGTAGAGGAGCATTAGTCAATCCAAATGGCATAACCAGAATTCATAGTGACCTTCATGAGTTCTAAAAGTCGCTTTCTCCACATCTCATCATGCATTCTTATTTGATGGTAACTGCACCTCAAATCCAGCTTTTGTAAACAATTGTGCCCATGTAATTCATCTATCAGCTCTTCAATTATGGGTATTGGAATTTTGTCTTTGATGGTTTGTTTGTTCAGGTGTCTATAATCTACACACATCCTCCATGAATTGTCTTTCTTCTTAACCATAACAATTGGTGAAGAAAAAGGACTATTGCTCTTCTTTATCACACCTGACTCCAAAAGCTCTTTTACCATACCTTCAATAGCATCTTTCTGTGTTGGAGGATGTCTATATGGTCTAATGTTCACTGGATGAGCACCTTCCACCAATGGAATTCTGTGATCATGGGTTCTCTTAGGTGGTAATTCAGTAGGGACTTGAAATACATCTGCAAAGTTCTCCACAATCTTGTGAATCTGTGGGTGTGGTTCCTTCTCCTGGCCCTCCATTTGCATACAAGTAGGTGCAGAGTTAGGATATACACAAAGAGCCATAGAATGTAGTTCTGCTTGTCTCACAGTTTTGTCAGAAGCTTTGGTCTTCAACCAATCCATGTTAGACTTGTGAGTTCCTCTGAGCAAAACCTTTTGATTATTATACTTGAAAATCAAAATTCACCCTTATCTCCCCTAAGGTAGCCAACCATTGGATTCCAAGTACCATATCATAACCCCCCAAAGGTAATAGCATCACATCTGTAGTGAAAGGAGTAGTACCAAAATGCCATTTGAATCCTTTACATTCTCGCATCAAGAACAATTTATTACCATCCGCATCAGAATCGGTAATGGGCATGTACCTCTGGTGACACAACCTATCTGCTTGGCCATATTTTTGTCCAAAAAATTATGTGTAGACCCACAATCAATCAAAATGTGGAGTGTATGTTTACCAACTATACCAAGAACCCTCATGGTTTGAAAATTGGTGGTACCAGTAAGAGCATTGAGTGAAATCAATGGTTGTGACTGCAAATCAATCAAATCCTCTTCTCCCACAGTTTCATCTATCTCCAAAAATGACACTCCTTCATTTTCCAAATCAGGCACTAAAACCAAAGAGTACAACTGTCCACTACACTTATGTCCAGGAGTATATTTTTGATCACAGTAAAAACAAAGATTATTGGCTCTTTTTCGCATACTCTTTCCGGGTCAACCTTTATTGGTACCAAGAATCAATTATTTGGTTTAGCAACCAAGTGTTTGGGGTTGGCAACAAAGGTTTGTTAAAAGTGCTAGTAGAAGCCCCGACCAAATCTTGAATTGTTAGGAACAAAAGTACTCCTATTCTTCTTCTTAACTGCATTGAGAGTGGCTTCTTGGAGGTTTGTCAAGCAATAAGTATCAGCCAATGTTTTTGGCTTGAACATCCTGACACTCATAGCCAATTCAGTTGGTAGCCCACCCAAAAACAAACTCATTGCATGTGCTTCACTTATCTCTACCCTACTCAAAAGATTATCAAATGCATCTTCATAATCTCTAGCAGTAGTTTCATATTTCAAATTCTTTAATTCGTACATAGGATCATCATAAACACTACCAAATCATCCAAAATGGCCTGCTTATATACCCCCAATCTAAAAATCCTCCATGAATCTTAAGAAACCGTATGCCATAACAAAGCTTTATCATAAAGGTGAATAGAAACAAGATTTACCTTCTCAATTTCACCACCGATCAATCAAGAACAATTGTTCACATCTAAATGACCAACCTCTTACATCTTCACCGAGAATTTAGGAAAATCATTTCTAGATACTCTTGTGTCAGAGTGAACCACCTCCATTATTACCACCCATTTGAGTATGTTGCAAACTCAACCTCGTAATTTCTCCGACATCTTTTCCAATCTTGTATTCATAGCCCGCATAGCCCCACTCATCACTGAGCTATCTCGATCCGCTATGTACCTTCTTGTTTCATCATCAAAACCATCAAGATCCAGAGCTGTGATCTCGCCGAACCAGCTTCTTGTAACCACCATTGTTAACTACTTCAAGATTCTCAACTAACTCGCCACGTGTACTATTTCTTGAATATGATGTAGATCTGTTACTAATTATCACTCCTACTTCTTCAATTGAACAATAACTAGTAATCAGAACCGCTTTCTTGGCTATTCTCAAGTCAAACAAACCGACCATTCAACCACAAGCAGAGGATTTAAGCACTAATGCGCCGCTCTTGTGGTCGCGATGAATACTTGACAAATAGTCGATTTCGAACGGATAGTACACAACTAACCAATATACCAAAGTGTAGTAGTATCGATTAGAAATCAGAGTACCAGTGTAGTAACTCTCGATTTACTAGACTTGTTGATCACAAAATAACAACCTCCACAAAAAATGGATGAGAACTGTGATTGTAATGGATGGAAAATATGAATGAAGACGATATAGAGCCAAGAAAGTGCTCTGATACCACTTGATAGACACCAATAGGGATCAATTAAGATCCGTTAGAGGATTACAAACGGTTGAGCAATCAAGAATGAAGAAATAGACCGCCAAAACCAATTTTGTATTATCAAAGTGTGAAATGTTACAAAGATAGTCAAGATTACAAGAATTGAGAGAAATTGTATTTCTAAAGTCGAAGTGAAAGTAAAACAAAACAAGTATTTAAAGTAGATTTTGGCGAGAAAGGTTGTTAGGAGCAGTTGAGGAGTAAGTCATGTGCTCCTCTTGTGTCTAGTCTTTAGACTATGCACAAGCACCTCACATGCCATCAACATTCTAACACCTTATCACTTAAGTACTTATCAAATAGATACAATTAACATTAACATACCAACATCCGCAAGCCGAGGCCTTCCCCTCTTCTTTTGTGGTGTACTCGAATCAAGCATTGGACCGTATTTTCTAGGTCTCCCTTTTGTTTTCCTTACATTTCCACCACTATCCATGTTGATTGCGCAAATATTAGAGTTAATTTGGGCGGAAATAGCAATTAGGGTTCTTAGGATTAATTTTGGGGAAAAATAGTAGATGATGCTGGAAACTGAATCGTTTATGTGTTTGGGTTTGTGTTTATGTTGTGTCAGTTGGTAAACATAGAGCTAGCTAGGCGCGCCTCGGTTTAGTTTACACGAGTCTCGCGCGTTGCTGCGGTAGTGTTGTGGCACATTATATTTTTGATAAATGTACTATGTATTTCTGTATCGGTTCTTAAAAGTTTAATTCTGTTACATCGTTAGTTCTTAAAAAACGTAGTATGCAAAGACAGTTAAACCTTAAAGACTATTGCTTAAATGGCTATAAATACAAATTAATGTTGTTGTGGCAAACATTGTTCAAAGCACTGTAGCTACAGTGTTAGCCTGAGTTTTAGTATATAGTATAATTAGATAGAAAATGTTACATTTCCCGAGTCCACAAATGTAAGTCATTAGGTCATTGCACGAATAAACGGACCAATAAAATGTAGTAGGATTAATATGGCCAACACTTTCTTCTTTAATTGATCATGACCATAGTATAATTTAGTTTAATTTGCTTTTCTTTTTTTAGTAGTTTAATTAATCTTATCAGAGTGAAACAACAACCCCCCCCCCCTCCTCCTCTTTAAACTATAGAAAATCCATTGTGTTAGTGCATAGGTTGAACTACTCTTTGCGAATGATTCGTACTTACCAAACTAGCTAAAATTGACCGGGTACACTGCTCGTTAGTGTTAGTCTAATAGTTAAGTCAGTATTTATAAATTTAAGATTAGATAAATAGCACATCAGTAAGCTTGCGTCTCGGTTCACTTTCATGGGTACTTTGAGGTGTACACCATAATCGCAAACTATCTAGCAAACTCTAGCATCGCATCTTTGGTTTGCTAGATGTTTTTTTATTTTTAATTTGCAAGATAATTTTGTGATTTTGGTGTAATTGCAGTTTACCGTGTAGAAATATGATGCTTATTTTTTGATTTTGCAACATTTGTCGTTGGAAATGAGTATTGAGGCCAATATCTTGGCAGGGCAACCTGACCTTAACTATGGTTGCAGCCAAGTTCGAAGTCTGGTTTCCATTTTAATTGGATGTGACATGTTCGGGTGCCGTTTTTCAACGACAAATGATATTATAAAACATCCTAATACCCGTTTAAAACAACACCATTGTCTGTCGTTTTGGACTTGGCTACCGATTTGCTATATTCTTGTCCCAGCTTCTATAATTTTCTTGATGATTTTGTGAATTTGGGGTACATTCTGATCGAACTTTACCATGTCCTGATTGTGCAACATTTGTCGTCGGAAACGAGTACCGACACCGGTATCTTGGCGGGGCGATATGACCTTACCCATGGTTGCAGCCTCGTCCGACATTTGGTTTCCATTTTAAGTGAACTTGACATGGTGGGGTGCCGTTTTTCAACGATAAATGACCCGGGTCATGGTTGCAGCCAAGTTCGGTATTTGGTTTTCTCGCTATATTTGCGGACCTCTTTGACCTTATATCAAATAGTACATGTACCATATTAGAACGAAAATTAGTACGCGTACCATATCAGTACATTTGAGAAAGCATGTGGCTATTTAATAGCCAAAACCCAAAAATAAACTTGAAAAAACTAAAATGGACCGATAGAAAAGCTTGTATTAAAATAAAAATTTCTTCTTGGATAACAAAAGTAAAAAGTGAAACCAATATTGGTCGACGTTAAATTGAGATTAATCTTATAAAAAAAAAAGAAAACGAAAAGATACAAATGACCTTATAAGTTATATTTTATTTTATTTTTTTAACTTAAATGTTAAATAACGTTATATTTTGATAAGTGATGGTTTTTACAATCAAACCCCCAACCTTTTAAAAAAGGGTTAATCTTAAATCCACTTTTGTGGATTAATTGTAAAATTCCAATCTTATAATTTGGTAATACAAATAATGTCTAAAACGTTATTTATATTTTTTCGTCCTCCGTATGTTTCGATAATCACAAAATGTAAAAACACGTTACGTAAAAATATACGTTAACAAGTTCTTAGTCGTGATAGTCCATTTCGACACAATATCACTTAAGGTATGTACAAACATATATCAAACTTAAGTGATCTAAGAAATATTTTTGTCCTTAAAACTCAAATTTTTATAAATGTGACAAAAAATTTTTACAAAAATAAATTATACAAATTATTATTGTATTTAAAAAGAAATGTTTTAATAAGAAAAATAAAATGGAAAATTAAAATCACCCAGCAGGCATTTTTCCCGCCCATGGAGATGACACATTCACCAGAAAAACATTTCACCACATCAGGACAAAAATAGGAGCGACCTGAGGGACGGTCCCATTAAGGGGCGACGGTCCCTTATATATAAAGGACCCTCCCCCGTTCTGTAACACCCCTAAAATTATCGTAGCGGAAGATTGTGTCACTGGGGCATTACTTCTCAGTTCACATTACAAGTTATAGAAAACGAACTCTAAATGAGACGTTTTGAAAAATTATCATTCGATAAATAATATCAAAATTATAACAAGAGGTCCCAAAGTATAGTATTATATAGATGTTTTACAAAAATAATATCGAATGGTAAAGTTTAATGCATTTCCGTCTTCAAATCATGTCATGCGACTCTAATGCTCCAAGCCAATGTCAATGCCTTACGAACATGAGATAAACATGCTAGAAGTGTCAATACAAAGGTTGGTGAGTTCATAGGTTTAAGTACGTAAAAGTAGTGATCAAAAGATTTCAGTGTTTGATATATCGCAGGTTACGTTGTTATATACCCATGATTTGAAATCAGATTTATAATTTCAAGCACATAATTCTTAGCATCAATAATATTGATATACATAATACAATGTACAATTCCTAGTATCAATAATATAGCACATAAATTCAAGTACATAATTCCTAATATCAATAATATTGATATATCACATAATTCCAAGTACATAATTTCTAGTATCAATAATATTGCTATAACACATAATTCACTAGTACAGTCGGTAGTTCTTGATTTCACCTATTCGGTCGGTAGCTATTGATTTCACCCGTACTGTCGGTAGTAATTGATTTTACCAGTATCGTTGGTAGTAATTGATTTCACTAGTACCGTTGGTAATAATTGATTTTACCAGTACTGTCGGTAGTAATTTAACGATTCCTAATCTTTAGGAAATAAACAAACCATGTGTTTAAGTAAAGCGAGTAATATGTTTCAATTAACAAGTAGAGTGTTTCATCAATCAAGTAGAATATTTCAGATAATCGAGTAAAATATATAAATAAAACGAGCATGTATCTCCCCCAAAGAGTTTATAAAGCAATTAAACGAGTAAAAGTGAGGCTACAAACTCACCTTAATAACATCTTAAAAGTAGACGATGATAGCAATTGCTAATATCCCGAGACCCGTTTAAATCCTAAATACTTTTAAGATTCATTTAATGGGCATGAAAGTATATATTCTTAAATATATAAGATAAAATAAATATGTCATACATTTGTTTATACTCGTCAATGTGTTTTGATAGTGTATTTGAAACCTTGTAAAAATGATGTTGTAAATAAGTAATGCCTTATATATTTACTTAATATATATATATGGTTTTAAATTGTTTATTTCAATGAAATTAACTAACTTAAAAATGTTACAAAAACATTATAAAATATTTTAAAAAAAATTTATAATCATAATATTTAAATATTATGAAAATAATAATATAATAATATAAAAATAATATAAAATATTATTAAAATAATATGTAAATATTATTTAAAATAATATAGACATATTAATTAAGTTTATATATAATTCTTTTAAAACATATTTTTCTTTTATAATATCGTACTATCGTTTGGCTATCAAAATTTAGAGTTCATGTAGTAAACGTATGAGAAGCTAGGACACTTTAAATCGTAAATCCAACAACTCGTCGATACGTTACCCCGAAAGTTCAGGAGTCATACTACTAAACATCAGACATGCCACTTTATTATGACGATCATATTGAGCATTCCATGCTGCCAGTTCATCATTAATGGCACCAGCGGAGGAGCAGGGATAAGAGGCTGATCCAAAATATCAGATTTCTTATCAACTCTTAGGATAATCCTAAGTTGACGAAAGAAATCATTGAAGTTTGGTCCAGAAAATTTTTCTCTTTCAAGCATAGACCAGTAAGCCGAAAAGTTCGGGTTTTGTGTAGGATTCATCTACAAAACATATTTTTAAGTTTAAAAATTAGCATTTTCGATACTTATTCCTTAAAAATATTAAATACCCATGTTTAAATAAAAAGTAATTTCTTTAAGGCTAGGACCATAATTGACTTACCATTATCACATCAGTTTATCTGCTAGTAATGGTGTATTCAAAAAGGTAAGTGTCGAACAATAATTGCAAATCTTGTGCAATTCCTAGATCATTATGGGACTTACTAATGACATTAGTGACAATGTGGAGTGTTTAGATTGACAAAGAGGGTTTGAAATGATTGTATCAAATATGATTGGTTTAGTCTCAGGCAGCTAGCCCAACGGATCCTCACTGAGGGATCCGCCTAGGCTAAACCTAGGGATCCGCCTCGTGAGCCAATGAGAAGAAAGATGAGGTTTTAGTAAGGTCTAGTACCTACATATCTTGAGTGTTTCGGTCTCCTCAGGTGTCTTAAATAATATGAGACTTAAATGATCAAGTGTAATGAGTGAGGGTAGCTAATGATGTCCTTTATGGAAAGAAATGGAGGTTTTTATGAACACCAATGGGTGATCAAGGATGACACTAAGAATTTTGAGGGTGTCAAGTGGAGTCAAATAATCCTAGAGACCAGATGATGATCTAAGGAAAATTTATAAAATTCCTTAAAAATTATAAGAAATGAAAAACTAGTTTTTAGACCATTTTAAGATCAAGACGACTAAAATAATTTACTAAAACCGAGAGAAATTTTAAACTAAGTGTTTTAAGATGAGAGGAAAAATGTGTGAACATTGGAGCGGAAAGATGGTGAGTTTTGAAGTGATGATAAATCAAAAAATACCTTGAATTTGATCCTAAGCTATTTATGTGTGAATCTGGGATCAACTGAGCTTAAAGAAGACTTAAGTGATCCTAATGAATCAAGTCTAACTGGTCAAATAAGGTCTGGAGGGTTGGATTGATGTAAGAATGATAAAATAGCTCTTCTGTTTTCCTGGATCCCACGGATCCTTCACTTGAGGGATACAGCTAGTTATAAGCCAGGGATCCGGCATCTGGGACAGATTACTCAACAGTGAGCGTGCAATATTTTTTTCTAGGTGTCGAATTCTGAAAGTAATGATTTCTACTGGAAACATACATGTATACAAGTAAAAACACATAAGGCATAACACATAGAAACACCTTATGAGTGAGCAAACAAGATAATGACCATATATTAAAATGAAAACAACTAAGTAAGTCTTGCACAAAGTTATAAGAATACATTGTTTTGACAATCATAAAACTTCTAAAATAACCATAAAGAAAGTCATGGAGCACAATGTTTCTTTTGTCAATCTCTTCACTTCTTCTTCTTTCCCGAATTCATGAGGAAATGAGTTAGACACTTGAACATCCCTTTTGTTTGCTTGAATTCTTCAAATTCATTTGGAAGAGTGGGAAGTTGTTCATAGTAAGTCATGGGGTTGATTTGATAATTGGAAACGGGATCAACTTCAACTTCTTCATCTTCATCCGAAGAGTCCGAGAGAGCGCGAAGCCTTTTCCCATTGATCATGAACTGTTTGGGGGGTTGTTTGGTAAGAGGTACCATAACATGGTTAGTAATAAAATGATCATCGGTAATAGGAGTAGGTTGCATTGCACTAACATACTCACGGAGTCGTGTTAGGAGCATACCATAAGGAAGAACCATTTTGTCGTTTTTGAACACACCTACCATTCTTTTGACCATGTAATAGGCGAGATTAAAAGGTTTTTGGTGGATGAGATAATAGATCATTTGGACAAGACATGCATTAGGATGGTCTTTGTTTCAAACCAAGCAAATGACATTTTCTCTAAGGATTTCTTCCCACTTTTTGTAAATGGGAAACATCTCAAAGTGTTCCATTTGATAGGGATCACGATGGATGAGTTCTTTGTTGCGATTATAACGAGATTGGTCGATTCTCTTTTTGAAGATGGTGTCTCGAACAACTATGGGTCGTCAAGTGGAGTGTGATAAATAGGTTTAGAGTCTAGTGCAAAGGATTGAGTAGCAATTGATCAATCTTTGGAAAACATACAAATTCCTTCACATGGTATGCGAAGGATTTGTGCGAATGTGTTAAGGGGTAAGGTGATGCTTTGGTTGTTTATAATGAAAGCGATTGAAATACTTCCATCATTGTTTCGGAAAATCCTAACACTATTGTAAAATTCGAAGATGAAGACCGGACAAATTTGTTCATCAATTTCTAGGAGGCAATCAAAGTTGATTGCGGAAAAGACTTGGGGAATGTCGGTGTTTTCAAGGAAAAATTCCTTAATTACTCCCTCCGTCCCAAAATATAAGTCCATTATGACTTTTTCAAAGTCTTTTTATATCAACTTTGACCTTAATTATTTTTTTAGTGTTATATAATACTTGATGCAAAATATATAAATGGACTTGTGTTTTAAATGCATTTTCATTGGTATACTTTTTATCAAGTATTATATACTTATTTACAAAGAATAATTAAGGTCAAAGTGAGAAAGAAAAGACTTTGAAAATCAAAATGGACTTATAATTTGGGACGGAGGAAGTACATGACTTTCGTGGATAAGTCATTTTGGAGCATTTTGAAGGTTTTATGATCACTTTTGACAGCCCTTCTTTGCGATAGTATCTAGGAAGGTAGTGAACGGTGTCATGATGATCTTGTTGGGTAGCTTTAGGCATGTTTGATCCTAGAGAAAAAAATATTCCAATTAGGTAAAATTTGTCAAGATGGGTTTATGAGTTTATTTTGTATTAACAATGCCGTTTTGAAAATCCTTGATTATGTAGAGAAATTTTGCAATAAACAAGTTCCCAATTGGTGATATGGACAATTGAGACCAATTGAAAATTTTAAAAACATAAACCCTAGGATGGAGATGATGATGAATAGTTAATATGAGTGTTATTACTTACAATGATGTTTAGGATTGAGATGCTTGAGAGTATGGAGCCCTAGGATAATTGGAATTGAGATTAGGTCGTTCTATGCTTTTAGGAAGAGGGAAAATGGATTGTTTTGGGTTTTGAAAACGAGTTTTCTGTTGTTTGTTTACGCGGTTCCCCCGGATCCCTTGTTTAAGTGATCCAGCTAGTACAACTCGTAGGATCCGACTCTGCAGAAAAGTATTGGAGTGTTAAGTTAGGTCACTAGTTTTACAAAAGTACAAGAGAGACTTATAAGAAGAAATGAATTCATGTACACATATTATATGAGGTTTTATAGGATGAACAAGTATCATAACACACACACATATAATTACTACAGTAAACACAATTAGTTGTTGTTAGGTCACTAGTTTTACAACACAAGTGAATGAAGAGAAAACTTGAACAACCAACCCTCAAACAAGGGTTATTAGGCGAATGTATATATAGGAAGGAAAACTAGGCAACACCCTCTCCTTCCCAACACTTCCTTATTGGGCTTGGCTCAATCTGCTTATGGGCCTTCTACATAAGCTTGACCTTAAACAAACATAAAGGCCATAATAAAGCTACCTATTACATATGAAATATAAATACTTGAAATATCGCTTAGGAGTGATTCCAACAATCTCCCTCAAGTATATATGAATGTAAACGTGAAGGCGTTGATGTAATAGTAGTCGTGACGCCTTCCGACATTCTTCTTTCTTGTGAGAGGAATTGTCTTGATTCGAACAATCTCCCAAAGTAGAGAGATCGTTATCTTTGAACAGCTTATGCTCGACGTCATCTTTAACTTTGTTCTTTGATCATTGTTCTTTGTGGTGAAAGTGATAGTATGTTGTTGTCTCGATCACCGCTTCGTGTCCGCTTCACGCCCAAAGGTTCCACGCCATTCTTCAACATGCTCACACGCCTTTGACGTTGGAAATCAATATCGATGAAGTTCTTTAAGTCTTTGACTTTGTAGATTCTTTGATTGATGAAGAATCATTCGATCACAGTGTTGCATTTGAATAGAACTTCCATTAGTGATGATGTTGGCGTGAGCATGAGAAGAATCAAGACGATCATCCCGCCCCGAGCTTCCATAAGAAGAAAACATTTCAAACGGTTAGTAATAAGCGGTTTCCGCACTTACAAGTTTGAACTTCGAGAGTGTCAACAAAGATAGTGTGAAGACACAACTCTAATTTTACAAAGGCCGCTCTCGAACCGAGTCCCACAAGTGAGATAACGCGATGTACCAAGTACATCTACAGCTCGATGAGTCGAGAGGTACACCAAGCATCACCTCACGATCAGACCGCTTGAGACACACCGCGTAATCCACGGGAGTTACCGGCGACCGCCGCCGTGGTCGTTTGATGTTGACCCGGCAGAGTTTCCATTCAATCACCGAGGATCACAGATGTGAACCTCTCATAAATGTTCTCGATGATTGCTAAGATCCGTGAAGGACTCGATATGAACCATCGATGATCTTATTTGTTGATCATCAAGTGATTAAATGTCAAGTGTTCCTAAGAGATCTTTGATGAATCTCGTGGCTCTAGACTCAATAGTGCTTTGGTTTTCCCGAGCGGAGACTAGGAGAGGGTCTCCTTCTTCAATACCAACGATCTCTAAGAGAAAGCCAATAGTTTACGAGGGTTCCCGTGAGAATGAAACAAGCTTCGCTGAGAAAACTTGAGTGGCTAAGAAGGTTTAGTGCATGCGCCATCGGGTCCATGACGACTTTTAATCTTCAATACCGTGTCACTATGTGACAACCAAGAGTATATGAATTGAACCCGTGTCCGCCTCTAAGTTGAATAACTGAGGGCTATTTCTTTTCACCCTTTACTTTACATTTCTTTTGATTCTTCAACTCTTCTTTCTCCGATTCTCATTTTCTCCTTTTACAATCATTCCTAAGGACTTCTAACACTAACTAATGGTAGTGTCCTTGGGTAGATCCTCCGCTCAAGGGATCATAGGACGGTTATTCCTAACCTTAGTCACCTTATAACCCATGACTAACCTATGTTTGCCATTAAAACCATCAGATGTGAAAATATCTCTCAAAGGGTTTGTTAATGAAAACATGTTTGAACCATCGAGAGATGATTTTTGCATAAATACCCCTCCACATGTGCTCAATAGTTTTAATGGTTAAATGCACAAAGAGGAAAGAGCGCACTTTTGAATTGATTCATCAAGATAGGCAATCCCCGCGAGACACGGTTACGCTGCATAGTTAAAGAGTTACATTGTCGCCTTTTAGGTGACAACTAGCTCTAATAACTACCTTGAAGGTGTAGACAAACCTCGAAAGGTTGTCATACCCGCCGAGTTCATGTCTATCAAGAGTTTCTCGAATGGTACTTTCTACTTGGACAAGTCCTTTCATGAGACACGCTACATCACTAGCGAACTAGCTTGAAATTATTACCCGTCCAGACAAGTCTTTTCGAATTACTAACAGCTTAGTACCGCAATTCAGAGGTTAAGTCCGAGGTACACGGATTCATTTGCATTTTGTGCAACATATTTCTTATCACACAATTTTCTCCCTCAAAATGGCATATAAAATGTTATTTTTGAACGCTTGAGAATAAATATGACCATTTTGAGTTTTATGGGAAGAGTGACCACTATGAACAATTTGTGAACAAAGTTTTAATTCAAATACTCCCTCAACTAGTGATATAAACGGTTGAGGTTTTAAAATCATATGGGAAGTACTTGTCTTTTGAGCAAAACCTTGAAAATGAAAGGTTTGATAGGTTTTACTCAAAAATAAGAAGCTTTCGCCCTTTTATAAGGATTGTGGCACCGAGGCGCACTACGTGGTCCTTTCTTGACCATTACGGGTTGTACATCGTTATTTGTGCACAAGCCATTGACATATTAAATCATACATCCAAAATTATATGAAGGAAACAATTCAAGGGTACCAGAAGTGCAAAGATGTTCCTGTGAGTGCGCATGTATGCTGAAAGCCGTGATGTTTCTCCGGTCGACCACCAACATAGCTTTCCAATCGTCTCGAATCGATCCTTCTCGAACAACCGCTCATCAATCATAGTGATGATCCTTCTCACATCCCTCCTTTCCCGAGAATTCCAAATATTAGAGACCCAACTTTCAGCGATATCCTTCAACTCAGACGCCAATCCATCCCTAACCATCTTCAAGGTATGATCCCGACTTTGTGGAGCTCACTACACGCCATTAAGCGCTTTCTTCAAGTTCACTATGGTAAACAACGCCAAAGGTTTGTCGATGAGTGTATATTGAGATAGCCGGTTGAGATCGGGAAGAGTAAGCGTTGGAGGAGTGAGGTTGACACGCTTCGATAAGATTCAACACCCATCCGGATATCTTCAACACGCTCTTTGATCACGATGCGCCTAATGAAGATGAGAATTGACTTGATAAATTCACGCTTGAACTTCAATGAGAATTGTCTCATACGACCCCGCACTTTGGCAAGATACATGTCTTCGATGTCGCTTGAGAGACAAGTTCTCAAAGTCACCTCGAGAATCCATAGTCCTGCTCATCTTGTCGTTGACTATGATATTCTTTAAGAATGTGTAGTCCCACTTAGACTTGAGATCAATGTGTTTGATGGCCACGATGTCCTTAGAACTATACACCGCATGTTGAGACTTCAACCGTGCAACAGAGTAGATTCTTCGGCGCTCGTGCCAATGATGAATCCCATACAATGCATCTTGGTCGATGCTTGCACGCTGTCGAAAACAAGTGATTTGCACGCCTCGATAGCTATGCGCTTTGAGTAAATAGTCACCGGAATGGAAGAGTCAATGATGTAGCGATTTTCGTGAACCATCGCTACCGTAAGAGAAAATCCGTGTCTCGTTAAAGAAGTATCGGAAGGAATCCGTGGTTCGTCTGCTTGGCCAATGGTTGGTAGAGGTTTGGTCCAATCGGTGTAGTATGGAGGGTTGTCCCTTTGTGTGAAGTCAAGGTTTGCTTCCGGATTGAGCCAATCCATGTTGTTAGACATAGCTCGAGCGATGTTCTCAAGATGATATTCGACCGAGGGCGCTTTCGAGTCAGTGTCTGTTAGAAGTTGAAACGCTTCATTCTTGATTCGCTTCAATTCGATTTCGCCATTTTCTTCACATGGAACTTTTCTTGCAAAAGTTTTGCGTGCTCCAATGTTGAACCGCTCACCAATTCTTGACCTTCATCGTAGGAGTTTGATTGACAAGTGTGGAGAACCATTCAAACTCTTCGGTTTTATCGTCATCTAGCCATGATACAACTCCAGCCGAGTCGCCTTCTTCTTCTTTTGGAAGGCCTTGATGATGATAATCGGTTTCGCACTTGTTTGGGTGAGGTGGGTTGTTGTTGGGGCTCAAGGACCTCTTCATCGCCACCACCCGTACTCAAAGTAATCACCGCTTTATGAGTCGGGTGGTAACTCGAATCGTCCCGAGGTTTATCAAGAGAAGACCGAGGTGGTGGAGACTTATGTTGAGAAGAAGTCCGAGGTGGAGGAGGTGGCATAGAAGTAGATTTACCGCATCGCTTCGACGCTTAGGTGCGTAGTCCTTATCCTTATCATCGCCATCTCTTGGTCGTTTGGGTTGATCGGTCGACTCTTGCATGATGATCCGAGTTGAAAGTCAAGTAGAATTTCAAAAATTTAGCTTCATCCGGTAAACGCTCCGCATCGCTTTGACATTTGCATCACAAGTTTAGCGATTAACCTGTATTCGTAGAGATCGCCTTCTTTGGCCATTGTATGTTTAACCAATGCTACGATGTTAGGGTGAGTTGTCCGAAAATACTTCTAGTCACACCGGGACAAAGGTCGAGAAGAAACTTGTGGTATGATCTCTTGTCGCCTTCTCCGCCCTTTTGGACTTTAGGAACGATATCCTCAAGGTACTTGTTAGTGTAACCTTCGATCATTTCGCTCAGCCTCTTTTGATGACTCTTCATGAACGCCCGAACAAATTCCTTTCTTTCTCCATCTTGTCTATCTCATCATTTAAGGACCGAATTTGGTCAAGAAACCAATTCATTTTTCTCAGAATTATGTCCTTCTTTCTCGATTTGTTGGATGCCTTTTACAATCCTTTTATGAGACCGAGAAATCCAAGATTTAGGTGGTTTCTTCACCGATTTGGATGATGATCCGTTGACTTTGTTGATGGTGGTTGTGATGAATGAGACGAAGAATCTGATGATGAGGAGACATGAGGAGACTTCATGTCCTTAGGAGTTTCGAGGTTTTCCTTTGAGTGTGTTGGACCGCCTAGAAGAAACTTTGTATAATCATCCTCGCCATCTCTAGACTTTTCTTTCTCGCCTCTGCTTTCAAAATCATACACAATAGTGTCCTCCACAGTCGTTGTTGTTGCGTAAGAGTGGTGGCACCGCATCCCTTATCGGGTCGATTAACCGCATCGATCCGGAGAGGAGGGCAACCCACTTGATCCTCCGGCCACCCATTTGATCTTTAGCAAATTCTTCGCCTTTTGAAGGTGTCTCGACTTTGTGAAACTTCTTCCCGTATGATTGATCCAATTGCTCTTCTTCATCTTCGTAGCTTTCATCCCGAGGCACAAGTGCAGAGTCTTCCTTTCCTTTAATAGTTTGAGGACTTGAGGTTTTGGTACCGAGGATTTTCATCCTTGCGCTTCGTAGTATGTGATCTCTTCATCTCGTGTCAAGAGCCTCGAGTCCTCGCCCCCGAGCCGCCTTTGGGGTTCAAGTGAAAGGATCGGAGTGGCTTCCGAGAAGGAACTTTCTTCTTAGGGGTAGGTTTCTTTGAATAGGTTTCTTCTTTGGAACATTCCTTTGACTATCTCGTACTTGTGACACTTCCAAGACTTCCTTTTCTCGGTTCTCCTTACAGTGTTCCGTAAGACTTTTCGTCGAGATGACCAACTTTGCCTTGTCTCGACCGCCTCCGATACCTTTGGTACGATTCGAGCTCGACATCTTCGCTAGAAGGAAATCAAAGACAAAGACCTTGTTTCTTTGTAGACGCTTCCTTGATTCTAACAAATAGAATGGGTTCCGCAACATGTCGTGATTGTCGGGGTCATTGAGCCTCTGGGAATGTCGATGAAGTCCAAGTGCTCTCGATCAACAATTTAGTATATCCGATGTAGGAATCTTTGAGCCAAGTTTGTTGAGAAATGACATCATGTCATCCCAAATCGTAGCTTCGATAGCGATGTGTTTCTTGTTGACCAATGCCCGTAATATTTGCAGCTCCATGAGCTTAGGGTGCTCATAGTCACCGTCACGACCGTAAATGACTTGGTGATGATCATGTAGAGAGTTCTCCGTGGTTGAGGAATACTCTTAAGCTCTACGAGAATGCTTGGTGATTATTCCCGTAGCCTCGCCATAACCGATATTGATTAAGAATTGAGAGTGAGCTCTTCAAAGAAAGTGTGGCATATAGTTTGGTCGGATCAACATCGTGAATTAGGAGAATGTTCTTAAGTCTCGCAGTGTAATGGTGACTTGTTTGTGATTCGAGTCACCGCACAGCAGCTTGTCCTTCGACCCTTTCCATAGTGTTCCGTAACTGCTGGATGTAGATCTCGTGAACAGCTTGCAGAGTGAGTAAGCATGTTCGATACGGATGAGTCCTCGTAATGTCAATAGCAATTAAACACGAAGATTCGTGAGCAAGTGAGGGTGTTAAAGTCAACACGGAGATTGTTCTTTCCTATCTTCATTGGATAGCCATGAGGATAGATATCAAGAATGGAGAGAACTTCGTGCATCCACATTCATTTGTTCACCATGTCGTGATCTCAAATAACATTAGCCAAAAGAACCAACATATCGAAGACATAATGTTAGTCAATGTAAGGTCTTATTGTCTAGTTATTGAATGTACAAAGTTAATGATTGTTACGAGTCCTAAGTCACTTGTATGTTCAATAGTTCAATGATGTCGTGAAATGTTTCATGAGTTAGTTAACTTTAAGTTTTAAAGTTTATTTTATCACTTATTGTTCACAACATATCAAATGATTTAAGTTTATTAGTGACATTATTGGATTCGTGATGATATGATTAGTTTATTTACAAGTTTGTACAAGTAACAATTCATCATGAAGGTCAATCCAGTGTTGCGTAGTTTTGGCAAAGTTATGCGAGACAGAATGATATATGCTTAGGCGAGACTTACGCCAGAGAATCCTAACTTACGCGTAATAAGTGTTACGCGAGGAAAAGGAGACCTTATGCGAGAGCTTATGCGTAGGCATATATTAACCTTACGCCGTAAGGCTACTCGTAAGAGTTGACCTTATGCGAGAGGTCATCGCACGCATATCCTTCACAGTGATACGCCAGTAGTCCATTGTAGAACCTTACGCCGTAGTCATTATGCGAGGATTATTCTTACGCAGAACATGACTACGCCGTAGGGTAATCCTTATGCGAGAGTGCAAATGACCTTGATTCTGATTTTCACGAGTAACAAGCCCGAAATAAAACCATCACATCATCATTATTAACACATAGATTCATTTTAACAATGATCATGGCAAGAACAGATGTTACACGCTTATGCAGAGAACTACATACGCGTAGTCTAAACCCTAAATCTACGCAGTATGATATCTAGCCATGGATTATGCACCAAACTTTTTCTCGTAGCTTAAGAGTGTTGAGGAAGTCTATATACCGAGTTATAACACCCAATTCATGGTGAATCAAAATACCCAAACTTATGAACTTTAAACCCTAATTCCAAATTGTTGATTATTTAGAGTTTCGGTGGTTATAAAGCAAGGAAATCATCAATTCATCACCATAAGAACATAACCCAACAATCTTTTGACCAAAACACTTCACATTTGAAAACACCCAATTCGACTTATAAACCCTAATTTTCAAAAATCATCAATTAGTGTTTCGGGTGGATTTTGATGGTTAAAATGGTATCATAGATGTATTATGAACGCTTTGACACAAATCATTTCACCACAAACACACACATATTGATTGTGTGTTCTACGCATAAGCGTAGAACACCTAATCATTGCGAGAACACGCTTTTAGCCGTAGGATTTACATGAAATTCAAAACCTTTGTTTAAAAACATGTTGTGATCACAAAACACTTACAAGATGAGGATCAAAACACGGTTTTCTTGAATCAATGTAAGCGTAGGATGGTTTTAGGTTATTTGTAATAAATGAGAAGTGATAGTTAGGTGGAGGTGTTTTATTCAAAATAACTTTAAGTTTTTGACAGCTTTGGTCCCTCCACCTTTTCCATTTTCAAACAAAGCCTTTTAACTTCCATTTTGGTTACCAAACAAAGATTTTAGAAAGAAACATGACGACACTCCCCCTCGACTTGAGAAAATAATGAAAGGTTATTAATTAAAGTCCGAGGAGTGTCTTTGAACCGTGAAATGTACCACCATTTGTAAAAGAATCAACCGAGATGTGATAACATGCAAGTACACGATGTTTTGAAACAAGCAATGGATTATTTTTCCCTCAACACTTGATCGGAAAAATACCGAATTTTGAAAGATAAAAGTGTTGACGGAAGAAATGTACTTGCCATGTTGAAAGAAAGATAGATTAGGAGAATATTTTTGTTGTTTTATCGGATTTTATATTTTTGTATTTTGTTTTTGAAAATTTATTTACAAAAGATGTTTTGGTGTTTGATGTGTTTTAAGACTGCTTTTAAGAGGTCATCCAATTCCTCTTGAGTCAAACACCTCATACCAATTCGTGGACCAACTCATTAAACCTAGCGGGAGGCAAGGCTTTGGTGAGAAGATCCGCCAATTGGTATTCAATACCACAAAGTATAATTCAACTGCACTGCTCCACGTGGTCCTTGATGAAATGATAGCGAGATCGATGTGCTTTGATTTCGAAAATGTCGAATCGAGTTGCACGAGATTGCAATGGCACCGATTGTCGCAAAGACATCGGATTCTCACAAACACGTAACCATAGTCTTTGAGTTGTGTTCTCATCCAAATGACTTGAGCACAACACGCGACATGGCTACATATTCTCGCTTCGTTGATGACAACGATGTACAATCCTCGCTTTGATTGCCAAGACACCGCTTATCACCGAGAAATTGTAGAGCTCCCAAGTACTTTTCTCGAGTCTAAGCATCCCGCGTGATCGCCATCTCAAAAGCGATTAGTTCAAAACCGTAATCCTTCTGATACCGATCCCCAAGTTAATGGTTCCCTTGATGTATCTGAGGATTCTTTAGCCTCGTAGAGGTGGGTTTCAGCTTGGTCGCGATCGATAACGGAGCATAGATAAACGGCAAAGACAATATCAGTCTCGCTAGTCGTTAGATACATGAGAGACCCAATGATACTTCGGTATTTGGTAGGGTCAACCAATTTCCCATGTAAATCAAAGATCTAATTTCTTGGTATGAGCCATTGGTGTGGCATAAGTATCACAGTATTCATTCCAAATTTGTTTAACAATTCAAGGGCATATTTGACCGACTCAGAAAATACCACGGGTGATTGATGAACTTGCATCCTAGAAAGAACGTAAGTTCACCCATCATGGACATTTCAAAATTTTTCTTCATTAGTTTTGCAAAAGCGATTGAAAACTTTTTATGTGTTGACCCAAAATGATGTCATCCACGAATTTGAACAATTAAGATGTGTGCCCGTGATATTGTATAAAAGAGTTGGGTCAACCGAGCCTTTGGTGAAATTATTGGCAATGAGGAAAGATGATAGCTTATCGCACCATGCCCGAGGGGCTTGTTTGAGGCCATAAAGAGCTTTGTTCGCTTTGTAGACATGGTTCGGGAACTCGTGATCAACGAATCCATCCGTTGGTCGACATAGACCGCTTTTTAAGTTGTCCATTGAGAAACGCCGCTTTGACATCCATCCGATAGACCGTGATATTCATGAGTCGCGAACGCGAGGAATATCCGAACACCCTCAAGACGAGCAACCGAGCAAAAGATTCTTCAAAGTCTATTCCTCTTCCCGACGATAACCCTTAGCAACTAGCCGTGACTTGTTTCGGATAACATTTCCTTCAAAGATCCAATTTGTTTTTCCAAATCCATTTTAAACCAATGACGAGACCCTCGCTGGTCTTTCAACCGCCTCCCATACTTCAAGACGCTTGAATTGGTTGAGTTCTTCCCGCATGGATTCAATCCAGCTTGTCTTTGTCATTGCATCCTTAATGTTTTTAGGTTCGATTGGCGATGCAGCGAGTGCATAAATGCAATGTTCACCGTCTCGAGTGAAGACGTTGTCTCGTAACGATCGTTGATTCGGGTTGCCAATAATGTTAGCCGAGGATGGTCTTTTGTCCATCTATGTGTAGAGGTTGATGTTGGTATACATTGTGCGATTCGAGGATTCAAATGGTTTGTTGAAGATTCCGCAACATCCGTGCAAAGCAGCCTCATTAGCAAACGGGTTGAGAACGATTTGGATCAAAATCGCAGCGGGGTACTTCATTCGTAATATCATCACCGTTCATCATTGTTGGAAGCGGTGTGTTCAACTCACTGTGTTGAGTCAATCGTGTAGGTGCATCTTCAACAAGAGTTGTTGTAGCAGTGTATCGTATAGGAATATTATCGTTGTGCAATGGAAACAATGGATACACCGAGCACGCTCATCAATATCGCCACGTAATGTAGGAGCAAATAACCTTTCCATTTGTTGACGAGTTAGCCGAGGGCTTTCTTCACCGATGATGGGGTTGAGGAAGTTTAAACGGTTGTGACCGGTTCTAAGTCATATACTCGTAAGCCATTTCCGTGAGTTCATCGAAATGAGCATGAATCGCTTCCATTACCTCCTTAGTTCGACGATTCCGATTCGAAACCTTTAGAATTGTCACAAGATCCAATAAAGACCCAATATCGCCTTTGGCTTTGAGCTTTCCAAAATCATCACGATCATTATTCGATAGCAAAGGGATCCAAATACATGAAAGTGTTTGAGGTTCGGTTTATAGTTGTGACAAGCTCGAAGGTGTTTTGTTGTATGCTTTTTGTGATCATAGAACGGTTTTGAGTATAGCATGCAGAGATACAACTTCTACCATAAGTAACTGAAGTTTAGCATTGATTAACATTGTTCTGCAGCCCACTAACGCTCGGTTTCGCCTTTCAACAACTCCGCTTTGTTCGTGTACGTGCAATAGATGTTTGATGTCAATTCCACTTTCTCATAAAATTCACGAAGGGTTTTGTTAACAAATTCAGCCTTTGTCTGCTCGATGATTCGACGGTGTTGCGGAGTCGAACTCAGATCTTTGTGAGAAAGGTGATGATCATTTGTGGAGCTTGGTCTTTGCTACGAAGAAAGTAGACCCAAGTCCATCGTGAGTAGTCATCAACAATTACTAAGATGTAGCGCTTGCCATTGATCGCTTGCACGCCGATCGGGCCACACAAATCCATGTGAAGAAGATGAAGCACATGTCGAGAGTCGGTTCCACCTTTGAAGGAAAATGAGCACGAGTGCTTTTCCCTTGTTCACAGTCGAGCAAAGGTGATCTTTTGAATACCGGAATCGTGGGAGTCCTTCAACTAGTTTGTGTCGAGCAAGGTTGGTGATGGTTTGAAAGTTTAGATGAGAGACGACGGTGCCATAGCCAGATTTTGTAGATGTTGCCTTTGAAAGTAAGCAAATGGGAGAGGAAGCAACCATGTCTTGCATAGAGATAGTGTAGAGACTAGAATTACGCGAGCCGATATAAGGTCATTTCCATGTAGATCACGAATGAAACAAGTTTTCTCCCGAAAGCAACCTCCAAATCTCCATCACAAAATTGACCCATCGAAAACAGACAGACCGAGGCCTTCCACATAGTAAACCCCGCCGATTTCGATGTTCCCATTGACATAATCTCCGAGCCCATGATAGTCGCTGGTGATCGCTCCCGAACTGACAAAGGCAATGAACTTTGCAATAAAGTTTGATAACAGCTTAAGGTTGCTCGTCATGTGTCGGGAACATCCGCTATCAACAATCCAGAATGATCTCAGATCACCGCATTACACATGCATTTACACGTATGGAATAGAAGTAGATGTGGAACCCAAATGTTAGAGGGTTCCAAGGTATGTGTTAGACATACACACATTGATAATTTTAGGCATCCATTTAAATCCTAGTGTGTTATATATCCATTTCGCCATCTATAACTACTTTGCTTTAGTCTTAGTGAAAGCACTAGGTGGTACTACATTCTTAGGAGGTGAAGCGAGCTACCGTGATAGCAATGGTTGCCTTAGAATCTAAAGAAGGTGGTTTACCAAGCACGCACTTAGAATGATTAGTGGGCCTAGAGGTATTCCGATTCTTAGGATTCCGTAATCGAGAGATTATAGCTTTAGCAACACATTTGTCATGACAATCGAATTCATACTCTTTCGACAAATAACACAAGGTGCATCGATCAATATCAAAAGTACTTAACGGTTTAGCATTCGTTACATCACTATTTGTATTACATTTGCCGACGCAACATCTATAGTGGAAGCAACATGATTTTTATTCGTAGTCCTAGGGTGTTCTTCTACTTTAGCATTCTTTATTGATCTTTTCTTAGGTCGCAACTTCCTATTCTTCGATTGAGTGCTCCTAGGTCGTGAAGTGCGGACGCTTGGAAAAGATGCAACTATTCCTGCTTCAAGAGAGGAAACACATTAGCAACTTGTGGTTTGGCAAAGGGAATTCTAGGTTCACGATTACTAAGTGTGACTGGTGCTAATCTCTTAATCACAGTAGGCGGAAGTTGTTCATACTTTCCTAACATTTCCGTAACTTAGAGATGGTGTGAATCGATCTTGATTTTCGTAACTAATATTTCCAAAGAAAATTCATGACATCTCTAGTGTGAGCAAGATAGTGATCAAGTTCGCTTGATGCTTCAAGTCGAGTCTTTTGAGTAAATCAAATATGACACCATATTCTGCTTAACTTTTAAAAGTTCTTGTTCATATTTTGAGATTTGACTTTTCAAAGACACGCTTTGATCATCCAGCTGCTCAATTTTAGGATCGTAAGATTTTCACTCAACGAGCGATTTTCTTTGAAAACTAAGTTGATGGTTGTGAATATCTTTTCACACCAATGAAGACGACGCTTTGCATTGTAAATTTCGTGTGTAATCGCTTATTTTCGCCTTTTAAAGACTCGATCCAAGCACATTATCGGTGTTCTCAACAAGCTATAACAGCTTCAACAATATCATCAGAGATATGATCGATGCATATGGCAAAGAATGAAATAACACAACATTATGGATATCAAGACGATAACATCTTCCAAGAGTCGATCAACATCTTTTCTCAATAGTTTCTTTTTATGCTTTGTGTTAGAAATAGATGTTTCGCTTTCTCGAAAACGCTTTTCATTACCCCAAGTTCCTTATGAAAATCCTTTTCCTGTGCAATTGCACAACTTTTCAAGTTTTTAACATTAGGTAAAAGATTTTTCCGAAAATGTCTCTTTGTTCTCGCGCCAGAGGCGATTGAAAATGTTCAACTTTGATTTCGTGATCGATATTCTATCTCATGTTGTAAAATTTTGAGGTCACCATGAAAATGTCAAAATATCAAGAATTTTTCGATTTTCGTGTTGTGAGTTTACTTCACTAATGGAAGGTAAAGGACCATAAGTTTGTGCAAAGTCTGCTTTGGGATTAACATTAGAAGACTCGTGTGTTTTGATGATAACCCTTGGTGTGTTAGAAGAATCCGCTGGTGTGACGAAGTGACCGCTTTTTATAATTAAAAGGTTTGTTGTAAACAACATTTTTAATTTTGATCGACTCGCCTTCTCGCATCTAATTCCTCTTGACGATGATATTCAACAACACTCATGACAAGATTATCAATTTTGTATTCTCACCGAAACTTCGTGAGTTGGTTTGAATGTTTTTAGTGAAAGCTTTGGTTTGTAATCGCCTAGATTTTTCCATATCCTTTTGATTGGGTTTTAAGGTAAACTTTTCAATAGTCATATCGATTCACCATGTTTGTAAACAACAGCTTTAAACTCTTTAAGTTTGTTTTGCAAGTCGATGATTTCTTCAAGAAGGTCATCTACCCGATTCGTTGAATGCTTTTGTATGCGAGAACTGTTTTGACAATTTAACAACTCACCTTTAGCTTTTTGATTTTCCAAGGTGAGAGTGTTAATTTGTTTTTATGTTCATGTTTCAGCTTGTTCTAATTCGCATAACAAAGCATTCTTCGAGGCGGCTAGATCACGATCCGTCTCTAAATATTTTTCGCTTTGATGAGATTTTGCAAAAGCGGCTTCAAAACCTTTTTCACGGTTGTCTTGAGTTTTGAAAAGTTGAGTTGCATTTGTAAACATTCAAAATCCTTGGTTAACAAAGGCATTTTTACTTTTTAAGGATTGATTTAATGCATAACATTCCTCCATTTTGATTTTATGGTCTTGAATTAACCGAGCAAAATCCGGATGAGGCAACAGATCATCTTGTTCAACGTGAGTCTCAACATGATCATTCTTTAGATCCTCAAGCACGACCACGGAGTCAATTTGATTATCAAAGGAAACCATAAGGTCATCTTGATCGCCAAATGTAACTACAGTGGTTAACTTGAAAATCATCGTAAATGATGTAGAAGACTATTTTGAATACCGATCCGCGCTTGATTCGTATATTGGTGGAGATATTAGTTCGTATATGATGATGGTTTGTTCGGTACCGAGACAAGCCATCGTTGTCATACACTGGGCTCAGATTACCATGTGCACTCATGCATATTAGCCATCAACATAATAAATGATTAGCTCGCAAGTCCTCCATATCATCATCTCGAGTCTCAGATCCGCCATAAAGCTCGTTTTGTCCGTAAGAGATCCACCACTTCATCCTTAAGAGCCAAAAGTAAAGCCTCTTTGAAATAAGCACCGCCCCTAGTCCTTGGCTTTGGGCATGCATTAGCCAGTGTCCTTCTCATTGCGCTTGTAGCATCTAAGACCATTTAACCGATTTTGAGCATTTCTGCTCCACCACTTGAGCTCGTTGTTATTCCTACCCACAAGATTAAACCCTTGACCACCGCCCATCCGACGACCATAATCACGATTCAACTTCAACACGCCCATTGTTCACAACAATTGAGTCCGTGTGTTAGATGAGGAACGAATACGATTGTTGGATTTGTTGGTGTAACGCCAAAAGCATTAGCAATCATCACAAATCCTTGTTGCAATGCTTCAATGGATCGATTTCTCAAGAGCTTCACCGACATATGCTTGAGCATTGTTGCCGTATGGAACCAATTGATTTTGTTGAGGTTGAGGTTGTTGCCGTGAAGGTGTGTTTGAAGCAGCTTGGTTGAGTTGCCGGTCGAGAGGATAATTCGCTGAGCATACAAGGCAAGTTGTTGATTGTCCGGTTGCGACTGCTTAGCAATTTGAGCACGGAGAATCCTTTCCCGATCAACTTCCTTTTCATGAGGCTTCAAGTAATCGTACAACAATCCATAAGTAGAATGATGCATATTCTTCGCTTGACGGAGAAAATGACATACTTCTCCCATTCTCGACCAAGACTACTCAGAACTTAGTATTCACCGCAATTCTTGGCATGATGATGTTGTGTTTATCCAAATCATTGATGATGTCTCGAAAATCGATGATGATAGGACTCTAGTGTCTCTCCGTGTTCAATCATGAAGTGTTCATAAGCCAAGTAAATTTTGGATTCCAAATCCTCCCGATTGAGTATGATCCTTCCATAAGAAGACGAATATGATCCCACATTTTTGTGCGCTTTTGAGCATCAACACTACGAAGAATTGGGTTTGGTAATCCTAAGAGGATGTATTCCATTGCAAGTTCATCGCCTTCATAGTGTAGAAGTTCAGAGGATTTAAATCGCAATGAGAGCAATGTTGGTTTGTTCATCTCGTGGAACAAAGGTAGCTGATCTCCTGCACAATGACGGTAGGCATCTCAAATGGACCTTCCAAGATAACCTTCTTTAAGAACTTTCCATGTGGCTTCTTTAGATCACAAAACCTAAAGAACCTTATCACCCATTGATCGTAGTTTCGGAGTGAGCATTGAGGTCTATCAAGTGATCCACTTCATGAATTGATTGTTGGTCGCTTAAAGCTTCACACATCTTTGCAAACCAAGTGGGTTCCTTCATAGTGCTTCGTGATGGATGTTGATTGAAATCGCTTGTGTAGGGTAGAGCTTGAAGACTTGGTGGTGGTTGAACCATTTGTGGTTGTGGAATTGCACCAAGTTGTGGAGTATGTTGTCGATTAAATTGTTGTTGATAAATGGCTTGTTGTTGATTCCATTGTTGATGTTGTGGAGTTAATTGTTGTTGTTGTTGATGATTATAAGTGTGAGGAAATAGTTAGAGTATGGTGGTTGAGACATGATGATAAACTTGTGTGGTAAAATGGATCTTTGTAGTCGAATGAACCTTTGTTGATGAAGTGTCCTTAGGCGAGAAAAGACAAGAACCAAGTAGCACTTATGCGTAAAACACCAAAAGTTACGCTGAATAATGAGGAGTTACGCGAGGATTTAGCTTACGCGTAAGTAGGATAAAAGCACTAAAGTTATGCGAGACAAAAGTTAGGCGAGAAAGTTAGGCGAGGATTACCTTATGCGAGACCTTAGTTTACGCCAAAGTGAATCTTATGCGAGAATTTCTACGCCGTAAGCTTATGCTTATGCGTAATTTTAGGTTTTTGCTCAAATGATCTTTTACACTTCACAAAGGCAAAAGATATCCAAAGTCGACGATTTTCGCACTTATCCAAGTAAGAAAACACGGAATAAACCGTAAAATGAAGATCAAACCAAGGAAAATCTTACGCGTAATTTTAGGGTTTTGATACGCCGTAGGATTACTCGTAACTTTGAATTTGCCCAAATGTGTTTCTAAACCGATTTTGTTATGGAATAGCTTCAATAGTACCAAAAGAACACAAAAGTGTGAATTTTGATGTACCAAAATCGCTAAACGGGTTACGCTGTAGAACGACACCCACGAACAAAAACAAGCTTAAAACGAAAATCCACGCAGAAGTTTGAAACTTTTGCCAAAACAAGTATTTTAACACCTCAAAACATTGAAAGTACAAGAATCTTGGATTAAAAAGTGTAAAAACGAGTTTTTAAGATAACCAAAGATTATGCTTACCTTTACGCCGTAAGACCCAAAACCAAAACTTCAAAACAAAACGAGTACACCCAACTATTTGGCGATTGATACCACTGTTAGGTCACTAGTTTTACAACACAAGCTTATAAGAATGATAGAGAGGCGGATGAACAAGTATCAAACACACACACATATAAACAAAGAGACGGTTAGGCATAATGTATGTGAATGAAGAGAAAACTTGAACAACCAACCCTCAAGTGAGGGTTATTACATGGTTTATATAGGCAAGGAGCTAGGGCAACACTCCCTCTCCTTCCCTATTCCTTATTGGGCTTGGATCAAGCTTATGGGCCTTCTACATAAGCTTGACCTTAAACAAACATAAAGGCCATAATAAAGCTACCTATTACATATGAAATATAAATACTTGAAATATCTTAGCTAGGAGTGATTCCAACAGTGATTCCAACATAAGTTTTAATGTGGCGGAGAAGCCTTCACAACGCCGCCTACTCTTTATCCGGTACTAGGCTAGACACCGAGTTCTTCCACGAGGTAGAACCAAACCTATCACAACGCCGCCTACACTTTATCCGGTATAAGGCTAGATACCGAGTTCCATTACAAAGGAGGAACTACTACCCAACACTACACCACAACACAACTACTCCAAAGGAGACACACCTTGTTACAACACTAGAAGGATATCAACATCCTTAACCCAAACTATGTAACTTGTACATCGATGCATAATATCGAATGTACACCCTGGCACCTTTCACTAATGCCTTCAACACGACCCTTCAAAGACCTTTCACTAATGCCTTCAACACAACACTTCTATGGAGGAGGAAAGAACTATCAACAAGATGTACTTCAGTGGTCTTGATGATGACGAAGCTTAGCAACTCATGACTTGAGCTTGCACATCTTCAAGAGATGGTGATCTCGCCTGTAAAATGAACCTAGAGAATCACAAAAACATAAAACTACATAGAATGATCCTTTGGATCAGCGGTTAGAGATGTTAGAATACTGGGAGAGAGTATATGTGAAGTGGTAGTGAGCAAGAGAGAAATGGCTCACTATTTATATTTTATAGACAAATTTTGTCTAGTGTCCCACGGTTCCCACGAATCCCTCCCAAGAGGGATCCGGCTAGTGCAAAACCAAGGATCTGGCTACTGGGTCAGTTTAGTCCGTATTTCGGGTTGCAAACCGGGTTATGGGTTATGAACCATGGGTTATGGGTTATGAACCATGGGTTATGGGTAATGGATTAAGGATACCCAACAAGATGCAATGTACCTAGTCATTGGGTTATGGATCTTGGGTCATTGGTCATGGATTTTGTGTCATGGATCATGGATAATACCCAACATGACTTCATGCATGATGTCATGCAATGAGTCATGGGTTATGGATCATGCTTCATGGGTATAGGTTATGGACTTTGGTTTTACCCAACAACATTCATTGTACCTGATAACATCAAATAGTCCCGAATATTAAGTGTCAATTTCCGATAATGCTCGTTATTTATATCATTTATATGGATTTACGCTTGTTTTCCATTGTTTTCCACTTTCGTGTAAATTACGAGCATTGGAGCTAAAGAGACGCGAAATGGAAACATTACTAAAGATTTATCACAAGATGCCTATTTTGAAGAAGTTACGCGAACTCCTCTCTCACATTACCGTAACTATTGCGTGACCCGAATACCAACTTATCAAGAGGTTACGCGTAACTCTTCCCAAAGGTTACGACGTAACTCCATTAGGTCAAAAGAAGTTCTACGCCGATACTTACGTCCAGAACTCATTATCATCACTTACGACGTAACCGTGTTTATTGAAGACTACGGCGTAACCACTAATAAGGTTACGCCGTAACTAGCGCATCTAGTGCATTTACGAAGAAATAGAAGGTTACGGCGAACTCCTATATTGGTTACGCCAGAACCCGCACCGCCTATAAATACCCTACGAATTCCAAAGATTTCTAATCATCCCATTCCACACACAACACTCTAGAACGTGGGAAAAAGCTCAAGGCAGGGGAGCATACGGAGTCGTTTCCAAGGAGAAGTCACTCCATTACGATAAGCTTTAGCGTTTTATATTTCTTTTACTTTCAATTCATGTATTTCGTACCTTTGAATATTGAATTGATTTGCATGATTAATATGAGCGCTAAGCACCCTTTGGTGCTAGCCTAGTTATGATTCCTTAATTGTTTTGTTTACGCTTACCTTTACTTCCGTACAATTATTTCTAAGTGTATGCATGCATAGTTCTTTGGTAGTCACCCTTGATTCGGTAGTTTTGAATGGCGGTAGAGGCCAATTGCCTAGGAGATATGACCAACCGACCCTAGGTGAGCGGATCGAGACGGAAAGGGTAAGATATGACCAACCGACGACCCTTTCTACTTGTGCGATTTGACCAACCGATCACCTATCGCTTTGGATGAACTTAAGAATTGGGGTGTAGTGTCTAAGTTCCTAACGGCGGGCACTCACTATTTTGAATCTAGCATGTAGCGGTACTTAATGACTTGGCTTAGGGACCGTGAACAACATGACTTATGACGGTGCTACCGATTTCTCCTGTGGTGGCATCTTTGTCGATAGGTTAGGCGAATTGACCAAATGTTGTCCTCTCGAATTTGACCCCACCAAGTAATTGGAAGTAGGTAGACGAGACATAACTAGCTAGGAGGATTGACTAGGTTAGCACCACTATTCCTCTATTGATTTCCTTTATCCATTTATCTCGCTTTTATTTTATTCTCGCATTAGTAGTTTAATTAATTAAATCCCTATCGAAACCATTATTATTATGTGACAATTAGACTTAGTAATAATCCAACACACATAGCTCTTGGGACGACCTCGGCTTTACCATTTACTACACTACACGCGACCGGGTACACCGCCTGTTAGTGCACTAGGGTAGACCATAGGTATAGCGAGACACTATAAATATTAAGACCGTCAAGAAACCGCATCAAGTTTTTGGCGCCACGGGAGTTATATTAGGATTGATATTAAGTCTTTCATTTCGCTTTTAAACTTTTCTCACGATCATATTTCAAGTTTTCGTGTACCATGGAAGTCATTAACATCGATAACCTCACTCTTGAGGAATATTTGGCATTGACAAGAGAAGAACAAGGGCCGTGGATTGTTAGGCCACCCATTGCGTAAGATGCTCAATTCAAATCAAACCTCAATTCATGAGGGAATTACGTGCAAATCCTTCTCCGAAGCATCACCGATGATGCCCATGAACATGTAGACAATGTCGAATACATTGTCACCTATTCAAAATTCCCGAGTCTCACACGATGCTATAATGCTACGAGTATTCCCTATTTCTCTTACGGAGCCGCAAAAGATGGGTCGATCGACACCGCAGGACCGTCAACACTTGGCCTATCTTAAAAAATATTTCATTCGAGATATTGTCCTCCATCGAAGACGGCTAAGCAATTGGAAGAAATTCATAACTTCAAGCAAGAGGGTGATGAAACGTTATACCAAGCTTGGGAAAGATACAACGAATTGTTATACAAGTGCCCTACTCATGATCTCAACAGCCAACAAAAAGTGAACGTCTTCTACAAGGGACTGAACATCTCTTCAAGACAAATGATTGATTCTCAAGGGCCGATTCCTAGTATGACACCCACTATGGCTTTGGAAACTATTCAAAAAATGGCAGACCACTCTCACAAATGGCACAATGGAGGAAGCAACCGAAGTAAGAATGATGATATTGAGGGCCTTGCAAATGATAAACAACAAATTAGAAAGCCTTGGAAGAGAAATGAAGAAGCTCAAGGAAAATGTGCATTCCATTCAAGTTGAGCGAAATGGGACTCGTCCTTCTAAAGAATGTTCCTCCAATGAAGAAGTTAAAAGGATCGGAGAAGTTAACTATGGAAAAGAATTCCTTCAACAGCCTACAATAATTACGGACCTAGGTATCGTGAAAACTCTCGGTTCTACACAAGAATCAACAATAATCCTCCTAAACCTAGCCTTGAAGAAATAATGCACCGCACATCAAGAATCTGCAAAAAGGGAGATAGACTCAAGGAATGGATGGTCAAAGTAAAGGAGGACACCAATATGAACCTACGTAACCAAGATGCTGCAATTAAGAACCTCGAAACACAAATTGGGCAATTGGCTAAGAACCTTGAAACAAGTAATGCTAAAGCCACTTCCTGCAAGGCCATATTTGCGCAAGATAAAGCAAAAAAGGAGCAATGCACATCCTCTATCACTAATGATCTTTCCGGATTAACTACCTAAGAGAGGATGATAAAGCGTAAGACGACGAGTTCCTACCAAGCCAACTTCCCGAAAAGCAAGAATACCAGAAAGTTTTCTCCCTTGCACTATTGGTAACATTAAGATTCCCGCATTAGTCGATTTAGGGCGGGGTAAACCTTATCTCTACCACTTTATTTGAAAAATCAAACTTACCAATTTAAAAGAAACAACTATTATGATTGAAATGGTTGATTCCTCTAAGGTCATACCGAGGGAATTGTGAACAATGTGCTTTTAAAATTGGAAAATTTTTCTTCCCACCGATTTTGTGGTTATTGACATGGGAAAGCGGAGGCTTACAACTTGATTGTTGAAAGACCTTTTCCGCCACTTGTAGGGCTCAGATTAAGGTTTTGAAAACAAATTTCCTTGGGGACTGAAAATGAACGAATAACTTTTAGTATGAAAGAGCATTTAAAACCAAAAACTGAAATTTCAAATGATGTTGTTAATGTTCAATCGCTGAATCCCACTCTACACTCTAAACCTATTACTGGTGATCGTAGAGAGAGTATTGATAATTGTAAGCAGAAACAGGATGAAATTGTCCAAAGCATTGAGGAAACTCTGAATCCAAACAAATATTTTTGCAACTCGATGTCAACCAAAGAAAGCGAATCAGTATGGCCACCGTTTACTCGTCCTCAAAAATGTGAAAGAAAAGCGGATGAATGGATATACCCTCATAAGGGAGAGAAACATGATGTTGAGTTAGCATTGGAAGATTGGTACAAATTAGAATTTGGAAGCTCAAAATTCATTAAGGGACTGGTTAAGCAATATGGGTGCAATCATCTCACTGACACCATAGGCGGTATAAGATCCAAAGATCGATTACGATAGTATTATTATCAAGATGATGACCGAGGAAAATCATGTGATAAATGGCTTTCACATAAGTTGGGAACAATTGGACTCAATAATTCTACAAGGAAAAAAAGGCTTGATAATTGGATGAATGAATACCAACGAATGATGGAAGTGGGGCAAGCCCAAAGGCCCCCATAGAAGCCCCGCGGCTCTGAGTCTAACTTAAAGACTCGTTAATAAAGAAAAGTGCTCTTTCGGGAGACAACCCGAATTATCCCTTTCTTTTGTTTTTATTTCCTTTCTGTTGGGTTTTGTGTTTTCTAACCATTTTTGCAGGAAACGAGGAACTAATTGTCACCGCAGCTTGTCGATTCGAATAGAGTTACGGCAGAACTCATCTTGGTGATTACGCCATAACCAACATTTTAGCAGCAGTAATTCTTGACGATTACCAATTACGGCGTAATACCATCTCGGTTACGCCAGAACTACTCGCTTTACAAACTCATACTGTGTTTTGCCGCCACGGCAGAACTCCCTCATAGTAGTTACGACGTAACTTTCCTCTCGCTTTAATTCTTTCATTTTAAAACACAAGAACCTTGTATTAGTTTTAAATGAACTTTGTGGGTGTGTTCCTCAAACCCTCACGAGACTTCACTCGTCCACTGGGACACCAAGTGGTTTAAAAGGCTTGTTGCATTCGCTAAATGCAACCGTGATTCCTACGAAAGTGAGTTAGATTTGTTTTTCATTTCTTTCATTTTTTCTTTTTAGAATTATGCTTGTCGGTATTGTGATTTCGTGGATTGAAGTTTGTTCATGACGCTTAAACGAAGGCACGGTTCTTTTCGTGGGCCTTCTTCTTTTGGAGCAAATTTCGGGAAGTTCTCGCCTAATTCTACCTTTCTTCACCTTTATTTTAATGCCTAGTACAAAAGGGACTTTGTACAATTCAAGTGGGGGACGGAGTAGAATTATCTCTTGAACTTTATTTCGCCTCATTTTTCTAGTTTATTTTGAAAAATTATGCCATTTTTAAAATTTTGACATGTTTTTCCGAACCTAACTAGATTAGACCTTAGCCGAGCACATACAACCCTTGACATTACATGGTGAGATTAGCCTTATCCGCTTCCAATATTTTACCCCAAATCCACCAAATTATGAGTGTGCTTGGGTAGCTTGTAAACTTTAGAACTTGGCCTTTGCATCATTTCGAGACCATAGACGAGGTATGTTGAGTTAGCTCGATGTATTTGGACTTTTCAGTTTTAGAAGGCAATATTATAGGATTATCACCCAAACAGCCTACCATTGTGAGTCTATCGATTAGTCACCTCGACTTTTCGACCCCCATGTGAAACCCTTTTGTTGCACTCACCTTTAGTGCAAGATACCCCTAGATACACCCTTCTGAGCCATTCCTTTCATTTTGTCAACCCAATATATTGTTTCATTACACCTATACACCTTAGCCTACCCTGTAGTCTTTATTTGTGATTGGGAAGTCATCATTTGCCTAAGTTCAAGGTTCGAGTGGAAAGGTTTGGAAATCACGCTTTCATCGACAACATTTATGAAGATCATTGAAGACCCCCCGAATTCCCATTGTTCATCTCAAGTGGGGGATGTTATGTTATTATGTTATGTTGAAAAAAAAGTTGATTGAGTTATGATATTGTAAAGTGCGATGTTATAAGCACTATAGTATGAGCTTTATTGATTAGTATCGAGGAGGCCACCTCGGTCACATTTGAAGATTGGAGTTGGTAGTTATGCCAACAGAAGAAGAAAAGGTAGTGTGCCCATCACGACGTCCTCTAATGACACATCTACCTTGCATTTCATGATCCGGTTTCTAGACTTCTAAGCTTGAACTTTGGGCGGACGGTAAGTGGTGATGACTTGGTTATAGATTTAGACTACCTGCTTGTTTTTCATTTTACACCAATTATATATCCCATGTCTTATCCTACCCTTTAGTCATGAAGCGTGTCTAGGTGATGCAGTGAGCAATCTTTGGTGTCTTGGCCATGGATTTGGTCATGTATCATTGATTTTGTCCACTTCTCCGTGACATGTTAGTAATGACGAGTCACCCCTTAACCTTTGTCGTGTCTACCCATATTGCCTTCGAGAATTGTTTAGCCCTTAACTCTAGTGGTGGAGATTTGTGTAACCGCCAAGCTTATGATAGAATACATGCTATGATCATGCGATTGAGTGATCACCCGAAATTGACACTTAGAATAGTTGAGAGATTTGAGTGTTTGTTCCCTTTCGTGAGGTGTTCGGCTTTGTTTTATTCTAGCATAAGGGATTTGTAAACTCATATTTTCCGTTTTGGGAGATATCTTTTAGGAATCTATCTAACAAGGTCTACTTGAGGGCAAGTAGAGTTTATGGGGGATATTTGATAACATCAAATAGTCCCGAATATTAAGTGTCAATTTCCCGATAATGCTCGTTATTTATATCATTTATATGGATTTACGCTTGTTTTCCATTGTTTTCCACTTTCGTAAATTACGAGCATTGGAGCTAAAGAGACGCGGAAATGGAAACATAACTAAAGATTTATCACAAGATGCCTATTTTGAAGAAGTTACGGCGAACTCCTCTCTCACATTACGCCGTAACTATTGCGTGACCCGAATACCAACTTATCAAGAGGTTACGGCGTAACTCTTCCCAAAGGTTACGACGTAACTCCATTAGGTCAAAAGAGGTTCCACGCCACGATACTTACGCCGTAACTCATCGCATCACTTACGACGTAACCGAGTTTATTGAAGACTACGGCGTAACCACTAATAAGGTTACGCCGTAACCAGCGATCTAGTGCATTTACGAAGAAATAGAAGGTTACGGCGTAACTCCTATATTGGTTACGCCGTAACCCGCACCGCCTATAAATACCCCACGAATTCCAAAGATTTCTAATCATCCCATTCCACACACAACACTCGAGAACGTGGGAAAAGCTCAAGGCAGTCTAGGGAGCATACGGAGTCGTTTCCAAGGGAGAAGTCACCCATTACGATAAGCTTTAGCGTTTTATATTTCTTTACTTTCAATTCATGTATTTCGTACCTTTGAATATTGAATTGATTTGCATGATTAATATGAGCTGCTAAGCACCCTTTGGTGCTAGCCTAGTTATGATTCCTTAATTGTTTTGTTTACGTTTACCTTTACTCCGTACAATTATTTCTAAGTGTATGCATGCATAGTTCTTTGGTAGTCACCCTTGGTTCGGTAGTTTTGAATGGCGGTAGAGGCCAATTGCCTAGAGATATGACCAACCCACCCTAGGTGAGCGGATCGAGACGGAAGGGTAAGATATGACCAACCGACGACCCTTTCTACTTGTGCGATTTGACCAACCGATCACCTATCGCTTGGATGAACTTAAGAATTGGGGGTGTAGTGTCTAAGTTCCTAACGGCCGGCACTCACTATTTTGAATCTAGCATGTAGCGGTACTTAATGACTTGGCTTAGGGACCAGAACAACAGGACTTATGACGATGCTACCGATTTCTCCTGTGGTGGCATCTTTGCCGATAGGTTAGGCGAATTGACCAAATGTTGTCCTCTCGAATTTGACCCCACCAAGTAATTGGAAGTAGGTAGACGAGACATAACTAGCTAGGAGGATTGACTAGGTTAGCACCACTATTCCTCTATTGATTTCCTTTATCCATTTATCTCGCTTTTATTTTATTCTCGCATTAGTAGTTTAATTAATTAAATCCCTATCGAAACCATTATTATTCTGTGACAATTAGACTTAGTAATAATCCAACACACATAGCTCTTGGGACGACCTCGGCTTTACCATTTACTACACTACACGCGACCGGTACACGCGCCTGGGTTAGTGCATTAGGGTAGACCATAGGTATAGCGAGACACTATAAATATTAAGACCGTCAAGAAACCCAAAATGAGTTACCATATCAAATAAACACATCATAACAAATATATTAAACTGAAAATATCCAAAAGGATTATTAATACTAATGTTATTTAAAGCATGAACTAATTCCATAAGATAAAAAATCTTACAATGAACAACAAATACAAAAAACAATACTGAATACGAAAACATGGCATTGGTTATCTTGATCCCAGACATAGAAGATGATGAGGCCACAATGAACAACCTAAAGAACCCTGTCTTCGCGATCGAGTAACACAAACAGACAACCTATTTGCAACATCGGAATTCAGTTCTTGTGTTGGACTTGTTGTGTTATTGGCATTGCAGTTCTGGTTGTTGACGGCTTCCCCAGAATATTTAATGCTTGCATTCGTTGCAACTCTTTTACTGCAATCGAAGAAGGCGCAACCAAAGTTTCTATTCTATGCTAGGAGACAACAAAAAATGACAAAACCTTTTAGCGTAAACTTTTAGTTGCTTCAAAACACTAAACGTGTACAAAACGCTAAACGTTAGTTGCTTCAAAATGCTTCAAAATGGACAGGTTTTGTTGGGAGAATAATCATCTGACTAAGAGCGGACACGTCCGAGTAAACGCCACCCATTAAACTTCCACGCATGCGGCCGGTTGGTCGCAAGTTTTGGTCTGCTGGTGCATCAACTGAACCCTCAAATGCCCTGAGAACTTGACCTCGACACCTTGTCACCTCTAGTTATAATAAATGACATCAGACCCTACACAGTTAGTTATGATTCGATTTCCATGTTTATATATATACCTCTTTGTCCTGTCGATGATGTGATGACCACAGATGATCGTGGAGTCTGGAGCGGAGATGGAACAGTTGGGGTGCAGCTACAGAACGGGGTAGATGATTGAACATTGACATATGCACTTCTTGGTTGCTTTGTCCATATGTGGGACCACCAATTCCTTGATGAATTTGGGGAGATAACTAAGAAGGCTGTCGCAATGAATTCAGTGGCATTTGATTTAAGGAGTGTTGTTGGTAAGTGTTGAGTTGGTAACTGATTGATTGTTGATGTAGACCTGAATGAGCACTGAATTCCTGAACTGGTTGACTTGAAACATGTAAGTTATCACAATGAACCAGATTCTACAAAGAAAAATGAGGATTTAAGATGAGCATCTAGACACATGAAACATATTTATTAAAATTCAATTAAGAAGTTGGTAAATAAAGGTGGAAGTTTCAATCCATTTACTTATGAACGGGTTGCTTTCACAAATGGGTCAAACAAGTGATAAACAAAAATTAGCATACAAGTACACGAGTCAAACAGATCGAAAGTCTCCCCATAATGTTTTTTTTTTTTTTTTTTTTTTTTTTTTAACTCAAAACCATTTTATTTAAACATTTACAATATCACTAAATAACATTACTACAATATCTTTAAATCATATTTGACATTGATTATTTACAAAAGTATAAAATTTTAACCCAAGCTGGCCCGCACATATGAAACCGTACAAAAGAATTACGTGTTCCCAACTCACTAATTTTGCCTACTCTAATATATATATATATATATATATATATATATATATATATATATATATATATATATATATATATATATATATAGATTATTTGTACCTGTGAGCCCATTACCTGTGAGCCCATGTTCTGGGACGGCGGACTTGACATCATACGCATTGTCTGATGCTGAACTATGTGATAATTATAAAATTGTTGATGTCCATCACCAATGACAATTCTAGTGGAGGCCGTTGGAATCATTGATATATGTCTGGCAGATGTCGAGTACCTCCCACACTGATCATTACGCATAGTGTTCAAGTTATGTTGTTGAAACTGCATGCCATTGGAAACATAAGTTTGACTTGGACCTTGTGAAACAACATCCATTACGCATAGTCGCATAGTGTTCAAGTTAATGGGTATTTGGATGTGCAAATCAGATAAATTCACAGTAATCATTTTATAAATGTTTTTGGAAATTATTGGTTAGAAGTAAAATTTATGTGATTATGAAGGTGAATTTGAGTTTAATTGTGATTTGGTGGATTAATTTGGGAATTATGGTTAGGGTTTGTATGTGAGATAAGTGAGGTGAAATTTGGGGATAATAAGAAAAGATAGAATATAAATTTGGGGATGTCATTTACATGGAATCACAAGTTACACATTTAAAGGTGAAGGCCATGGTGATGTTGGTTGGAGAAGGTGAAGGTGAAGGATGGGAGAGAGTGATGAAATGAAAATAGTGTTTGGGGTTTTTATATATAAATGGGTAAAATGGTGATTTAACAAGAATAACGGGATTTAACAACATATAACGGGACGTTGAATAACTGAAAATGGGTCGAGGACCTGGTTTGGCATTAAAACCCATAGTTTGGACCTCTAGCGATGAAAAGGCGAGTTTTGGTCCACGACGATATTTTTCGCCAATATTAGGGACCAACGGTGTATTTTAGTCTATATATTAACACATAAAATTTGATTACAAATTAAAGGAAGGAGTCTTCGCCAATCGAAGAATTAATTATGTATTTATAGTAACCGGGTGTCAAATATACCGCAACTTAAAACTATATATTAAATCACATTAATTTTTCATATTAAATCATTGGGTTAATATACACAAAAGTTACTAAAGTTTACGAAAAATTTGTCCTAAGTCACTAAAGTTTTTTTTGTTGCTATTCTGGTTACTCAACTTATTGTGACCGGTTATATTTGTTACTCTTGTTTTGGTAACCTAGAATTACCGGTAATAATACTATGTGGCAAATATTTTAGATTTCATTTATATTAAAAAATGAGTTAATATACAAGTAAGTTATTAAAGTTTGCCAAAATGTTCATTTAAGTTACTATATGTTTACATTCTTTTACATTTAAGTTAATATACAAATAAGTTGCTAAAATTGTGTATCTTTTTATACGTTTTTTTTACAACTTTTTGGACGTTATTATACGTTTACATTCTTTTACATTTAAGTTAATATACAAATAAGTTGCTAAAATTGTGTATATTTTTATACGTTTTTTTTACAACATTTTGGACGTTATTATACGTTTACATTCTTTTACATTTTTGTCTGTTTTTTCACGTTTCTTTTTTACAATTTTGCACACATTTGTTTGTTTTTTTTACATAATTGGACGTTATTAAACTTTTTTGGAAGTAATGTTTTGTTTTGATATGTTTTCATACGTTATTATACATTTTTGGATATTATTATACGTTTTTGGACGTTGATATATGTTTTCTTACATTTTTATACATAAAAACGTATAAAACATACAAACGTAATATAGAATATAAAACGTATAGAACATAAAAACATATAAAACATACAAATGTATAAAAGCGGATAAAACATACATACGTATAAAACATCTAAAACATACATACGTATAAAACATATAAAACATAAAACGATAAAAATACAAAGGTTTAGAATAACGTAAAAATAGTATGAAAACGCATAAAACGTAAGATAATGTATGAAAATGAACGAAATGTACAAAACCATACAATATGTATAAAACGTAAAAAGTATAGAGAAAACGATACACGCATATAAAAACGGATAGATACATACAAAAACGTACGAAAATGGACAAACATATATAAAAAAATGTACGAAAATGTACAAAAACGTAAAAAAAAGTACGACAACAGAGAAATGCATACACAAACGTATAAAAATGGATATAAACGTAAACAAACATACGAAAATATACAAAAACGTACGAAAATAGAGAAAACGTAAAAAAAGAACGACAACAAAGAAAATGTACACAACGTATAAATACGTATAAAAATGTACGAAAATGGAGAAAAACGTAAAAAAAATGAAAACAGATAAAACATACATAAATGTATAAAAACGGATAGTAACTTTTTTTTAAAAGTTCAGTAACCTATTTAATAAACCCCGTGAACTATAGTAACTTGCTTGTAACATCTCAAACTATAGTGATGACGTGGACAAGGGAATCGGTAAATCATCTGGTTGCCCACCCTCGTAGTAACAAGAATGTCACTTTTTTAAACGTTGAGTAACCCATATAATAAACCCGTTAACTTGAGTAACCTGAATAACAACAAAAGAACTTCAGTGACTTAGGACAAATTTTCTGTAAACTTTAGTAACTTTTGTGTATATTAACCCTAAATCATTTAACAATTAACCAAAAATCTATATCAAATATTAAGAACCATCATCCGTGATGAAAACATGCACATTTTCACCATGAATATCAAATTATACAATTAAAGTATGGCATCGAAAGCAAATAACATCATATTACACTAATCACACTTTACAATTCGCATAAAATTGCGTACATCATAAGGTTTGTATCTACTAATTTTATAACCCTTAAAGCATGAATCTTTTTACATTACAAACGCCCAAAGGGCTTAATAAAATTAAACATCAACTAATAACTCGTAGGTTATATCCAAATTCACATTTATGTAATTACAAACACTATACTTAGGCTCGTGATGCCACTATTATTGTTTTAAACCATATTAACACTTAATATTAAAACAAATAATCACACGAGTATGCAATGGAAGGTTAAGATCACGCATAGTATAAGTAATTAGCATAAGTTCAAGAACATGTACCTTTTAGCAATTAAAAGCAAACGAACAATGTTCTTGAATATTCGCGTGTGAATAAATCTAACACACGAACCACCAAAGATCAAAGTTTGATCTTCTCCACGTAAAAACACACACAATACGTTCTTAGCAAACAATTAAGTATGCTAGTACTAGTAGTCAAAAGCAAGCAAACGTCTTGATCTTGAACAAACAAAAACCCGTTGTTGAAGCTCAATCAACCCAAGAACAAATCAAAACCCGAAAAAAATTTGTGGGTTTTATATCTTATCAACCAAAGAACCAAACAAAACCGTAAACCCTTTGTGGGTTTTGTATCCGATCGACCAAAGAACAAAACAAACGGAAACCTTTTAGGCTTTTGGTATTCGGTCGAGCAATACAAAGAGAGGAAGAAAGCTTTTAGGATTTTAGGAATAATAATGAAAGTGTAGAGAATAAAGGCCCTAGGCCTCATTATATAGGTTAGGATTACTTGGCTTGAAAACCAAGCAATCCCAAACCTCCTACAACAACACCACCGATCGGCCTAAGCCAAAAGGTGATTTGTAGTTTCCTTTTTCTCAGTTTTTCATTTAGTTCCTTTAACTATCGTCTAACAATTATTATTTAATTAAACATTATAGCTTTTCATTAGTTTAATCGTTCTACCTATTAACTTGTGTGTCCACATGAGCTAACGTGTTTTCTAGACATACGATATTTGATCATGGACATATCCCAACAGATCCCACCTAAAACATGTTTCAAATAACGTAGTAACATTGGTGAGCCTCTAGCAACACGCCAATGCTCCTAGAAACAACTGAGTTTTGTTTCGTAAAGTCACAGTTAAATGATTCATCATTTATTATCCTTTTGTTTCGAGATACCTGTTAAATATGTATATGAATGATTCTTTTGGAAGATAAATAGCATAAGATGTATTTGAAAAGCTAAAATGGACCAATAGATTAGCTTGTATTAAAATAAAAATTTCTTCTCGGATAATAAAAGTAGAAAGTGAAACCAATTGGTCAACGTTAAATTGAGATTAATCTTATCAAAAAAGAAAACAAAAAGATACAAATGACCTTATAAGGTTTTTTTTTTTCACTTTAATGTTAAATAACATTATATTTTGATAATTAATGGTTTTTACAATTAAAAACTCAACCTTTCAAAAAAGGGTTAATCTTAAATCCACTTTTGTAGATATAAATATAAAATTATAATCCTGTAATCTTTAATAAATCTATAAATTTGACAAATACCACATTTCCTTTAAGCTTTTAAGAAAAAACAAGTATGGGGATTATTTATTAGGGTTTTTTTTTTTTTTTTTTTTTTTTTTACACTTAAATGTTAAATAACGTTATATTTTGATAATTAATGGTTTTTACAATTAAAACCCCAACCTTTTAAAAAAGGGTTAATCTTAACTCCACTTTTGTAGATTTAAATATAAAATTCTAATCCTAAAATCTTTAATAAATCTATAAATTTGACAAATACCACATTTCCTTTAAGCTTTTAAGAAAAAACAAGTATGGGGATTATTTATTTAATGAGTTATCCTTATTAGATGAAACATAAATAACCAACTAACTATAAACATCTTAGGGCATGTTTGGTAGGGGTTATTGGAGGTAAGGAATAAGAAAGATATTGAAGAAAGGTGGTTAGTGTAGTATAATGCAAATATGCAATGACTTATTACTCAATAGTGGGTAATGAGCCGTTACCCAATAAATTGGAAGAATGATTTTCTTTCCCTTTCCCTTTCCCCACTATTATCATTGTCTTTCCTTTTCCCGAGTTTGAACCAAGCATACCCTTAATGTTTGGTTTGTTTACTTTTGTTTAAAAAAGGAAAAACCGAATGTGTATCATTTATTCGGTAACATGTACCACGATCGGAAATTTCGTTGGTACAGTACCAGTACACATTTTTATAGGAATTGATTTGCATACTTTTAAAAATGAGTGGGACACTATTTGTGCATTAAATATTTGTACAATATTAATATTGTGCTTCAATTGTTTGTACATATGAGTGTCCCAATAATATTTTGGAGTGTGCAAATCACCTCCCCATTTTTATGCTTAGGAAAAAATGGTACCGCTAATTTGGTACCGATTTGGTACAGAATTGGTACCGAGCTCATGCCTAACATCATTAATGGTAACTAGCATGGTATCTGCGTGTTGCAGCGATAGGTATCCTGTGATTAAAGTTTAGGAGCCAATATTCCAGTCCGACCCAGTTCACTCGTTTCTACTGGTTCTGACTGGTCATTTCCGTTTCGTTTTTAAACGGCTTTTATTGGCTAGCCAAACCAATGGCTACGTCGGATTCCGGTTGAACCAGTTGGTCCGATCTGGTTTTCAAAATCATATGTACCATCAACTTGTTAGCATATAAATTGTATAAAGCTTTGTGTGTTTTATTTGTTTGTGCAATAATAACATGTATTTTTTATGATAAGAGTGGTTTAAAAATAATATTAGTTAGTGTATTTAATCTTGTATTCTTAATTTTAAGATTTTGATATGTGTGTGTAATTGATTTGTAACAAGAGCTTTTTATGTTGTATATCTTAATTTTAAGACTTTTGATATTTAATGTGCTTAATGTTATGAAATTAAGTTTTAGAGATATTTAATGTTTCAAAATTATGCTTAATTTACTTGTATACTTTGCTTTATTAGTTGTATTGTTTAATTTTAAAATTTGGCATAATTTCATGTATATCCTTGTAAATTTCAAAAATTACATATATATCCTTTTTACCAGTTTTTTATGCATAAAGTACAATGCTTTTAATGCATCAAAAGGATATATATGTAATATTTGAATTTTGCAAGGATATATATGTAAATGCCCCTTAAAATTTAAATAGGTTCTTAGTCATTTAATGTTTGAAAAGTTTTTTGTGTTTTATAAGATAGTCAGATTACGTGCTTTTAAACACCCTTATTATCTACAAATGATTTCAATAGTTTAATTTAAATAACAAGATCAACCTTGAGATAATGTCAACTAAACAATGTCAAAAATCCTTCGTCCAGTAAAAACACGTACGTAAATGAGAATATTAACCGTACGTGCATGAGAATATTAACCGGTTATAGTTAATATTCTCATGTACGTACGTGTTTTTACTGTACAAAGGATTTTTTATTAGACGAAGGATTTCAATAGTTAAATTTAAATAACAACATCAACCTTGAGACAATGTCAACTAAACAATGTCAAAAATCCTTCCTCTATTAAAACACGTACGTGCATGAGAATATTAACCAGTTATAAAGTAAAGCATTAAGAGTGACTTAATCTAATTTTAGCCTAACATTTAAGCAAAAATTTGTTGTAAAACATTTGGGTAGTCAGATTTCTACTAAATACATGTTAATAGTTGATTATTAGGAGAGTTAACTTCACGTAGTCAATTTGCAGTTAACACTGTACCATTTTGCCAACCGAATATTGCAAAATTGCATTTCAGTTCTTAGAAGTACGGGAGATATATGTAAAAGTACAAAAAAAAAAATAGAATATATCCAACATGCAAGCAGGATTCTTAATAGTTACGCAAAGAAAGAACCAAACTGAGACGAGGTGCCAATTAGAAGTCAAATGTTAAAAGACCAAGATGATAGATGACTAGTCAACTGTAGACAAACTAAGAATGAGAAATTATCAGTACTACGAGCCAATGTACAACTCGATTAGCGAGAAATTCCACAGATGACATGTCTATTCCCCCTACTGCATGTATCTTCATCTTCACGACCTGCAAGGACAATGCATATAAATCAGTAAGCTTAATACCACAACAGAACACTAAGAATTTCAGCTCATAAACCCAATATGTAAACTCAACAGATAAACTATGTGTAAACTATGAACCAATCGCCCATTAGGGGTTTTACAATTACATCGACATAAATTTAAAAGTAAATAACACGGACCTAACAATTCCAACCCAACATATCGATGAAGTTTATTTTAGTAGGAAAAAACCAAAATATCGCAAAACGATTACGAGTCAAATATAAATGAACCAAACAGGAAAAAACCTAGTTGTATGTTGACGATGCGAATAGAGAGAGAGTCACAATTACGAGTCAAACATTCATTTTTCTTAGTTACAAATTCTCATAACATATTTTTTTTTAATCATAACCTTCGACTTTTACCAATTAGATATAGAAAAACTCCATAGATGCAAAGTCAACTTCCTCTACTGCATTTACTTTCATGTTCAGAACGTGAAATGCATATCAGCAAGCTTACTTTTAAGAAACTTATTGAGTCCTGTATAATTCTTCGATAGTAGGATGCTAATTAGTCTCAACCAAGGTTTTAAATTTATTCGGAGGTGTTACTAAACCAACTTGTTGCTTAGGGCATAAGGTGTTGCAAATTGAAACAAAGCAGCAGAATTTTATTTGGAGCTGTAATCCCAAATTCAGTTTGTAACAAACTGCAAGCTCCTGGCCGGTAAATCTTGTTGAAGCGTTACTACTTACTTTCAACTATTATATTAATAAGCAGAATGCGTGAAGCTCGACATTATATATAGCTACCAATAGTGTCATCAAAGAAGAATACAAGCACAAGACTAAGTATTGGCACCATTAAGTAAGATTGCTTACAAAGTCATTGTTACAGAGCAGTATGGAAATTTAGGAAATTATACATAGAAACCGGAAATTTACCTTAAAATTATTAGAATTATCATATGAACCACAAATACATACAACATATAAGTAATGATAGAAACCGAAAATTTACCAACGGAAGTTGAACAGGGAACAAGGTACAGAAAATAAATTCTCCCATCAAATGAAAACGCTAAGCTAATGGTTCTTCTAAACCGCTCAATACCGAATTCATTACAGGTATGATAGCAGCAAGACATGGGATACGAAGACCCACATTTGCATAAGCAACCATAAAAGAAAGACTAAGCGAAATAGGATAAATCACAAAAGGCTTACACGAAACTGAACAGGTAAGATGAGAAAATCCAAATTAAATGTATCCAGCAGAGTCTAAAGTTACATATAACGACCCATTGAACCACATTCCACATACTACTTTGTACTGTTTACATGTTGATGCAGCTTTAACATGTTTGGTAGAGGGGCACTAATATTTCGATACGATACCAACTTAGATATTCAAAAATATGATACTTGTAACGTTGTACTTTATATTGCAACAAAATAATTCAGTAACTTATCACAATTACTAATAAACTAGTGTAGATTAAACTCTATGGAGGCCGTTCTTTCATTATAATGTAGGCCATAACTTCACATGATATAACTTAAACAGAAAAAATTGCTCCTAAGCACTCAGTTTTGCCACCGAGATACATTCATAATAATGAGTAAACCGAAGTTTAGGACTAAATGAAACATGGGAAACAATTCAATAGTGGTCAATCAATACTAGGCTAAAATTATGCATGCACATACACACTAACGTCTATATTGAATTAAAACATGAAATATGTCTTTGGTCTTCGCGTCAAATAATGGCGCTTGTCTCTAAAGACTTGGTCAACATGTTTTTGAGGCACGATCGCCTTCACTAAATCATAGCAAGAATAGTTCATACAAGACACCTCAACAGAATAACGAAGCAACTAGTGACATGACAACATAAGATACGAAGATCATACACGATATTAAAGCTTCATCACACACTAGCAAAAGATGCAAAGTGAATGAAAGCTTCTAACATGAGAATATCTTATGGTGGAAAACATGGACTCAATTCGGGAAGCTTGCGAAAAGTTTTAACATGAACTTGTATAGAACAACCTCTCCATTTACTTCAATCACCATAAATGAATCCTCTTCTCTTCTCCCGGATCAATACACAAGACTCTAAATGGAAAAATACTCGAATGATTAACAGAATACTTGAACGTCCATTCAGATGCCCATTCCTCATTGCATAAATGTTCAATGATCTTTAGGGTGAGTCTTGTCCATACCAAGAAGAAGCAAACAACCACGCGACTCAAACAACTTGCGGCGATAATCCATGGTTCTGTGGAGTTGTATTTGTGTTAGAACAACGGTTTTAGTCACAAAGTCTAGCTTGTAATGCAAACACTTTTCATAATCATAATATAACCAGATGAACAAGATCATTCGAAAAGATTCCATGTCTATAATCTCCGAATGTGTTATGGGTACCGCAATGGATCCGTAACCGCAAACAATACTCCAAATGCCTGTTTCCGAAGAGTAAGTTTGGATTCGAAAGCGATTGTCACGACCAACGCATGTAGCATGCACGACTTTGTAGTGAGGTGATTTGGTAGGATCAAAATTCATACTTGCAAAATTTATAGTTCGCAGTTCATGATACAGGGGTTGTGGAAGCATCTTAAACATATTAATGGTTGGATTGTATACGTAATACTTACGAAGGGGTGTCATAACACAGCATAAAAATAACCCATTGTGCGACTGCATAACAGTAGCCTTAGGATACTCATAATCAGGTATAAAGGAAGTATTTTCCAACCGAGGTCGAATTCTGATATCCAACGACGCGAAACCATATTCATTGGTGCGAGGATCACGCTTGATAAAGAGACCTGAAGGAGGATCAATGATAGGGATTCGGCTCCGACGCTTAATAAAAGCAGCATCTTTAATAAGAGATAACCAGCGTTTGGATACAAATTTAAAAAGAACAAGTGAGATAACAGGTAACCTAACTAAGATTTCGCTTAAAAGGTCGTCATCAGACACGACTGTATGCACGGACAAAGGGAGTTCTTCTGTGAAAGACATTTTAATAATAAGGGTTAGGGATAAAATTAAAATTACAAACAAGTACAATGCTTAAACAAACACCCCTAACAATATATACTTATTTTAAAAAACTGAAAATCAAAGTAAGCATTAACAAAATAGATACAATTAACATTAACATACCAACATCCGCAAGCCGAGGCCTTCCCCTCTTCTTTTGTTGTGTCGCATCAAGCATTGGACCGTATTTTATAGGCCTCCCTCTTGTTTTCTTTACAGTTCCACCACCATCCATGTTGATTGCGCAGATATTAGAGGTAATTTGGGGGGAAATTAAGGTTTTGTGTGTGTGTGTGTTTGTTTTGGGATGGAGGGTTGTGTTTGTGTTTGTGTTTATGTTGTGTCAGGTGGTAGGTAGACGAGTTAAACGAAAAAAAAAAAATAATAATAAAAAAAAAAAAAAAAGGCAGGTTAATTGCATAAGTTAGGGGGCGTGGGGTAAAAATTAAAGATTAAATGTATCATTCTCAACCATTCATTTTTTATCAAATTAATTAAATTCATTTTCACTTTGATTTAAAATTAAATATCTCACAAACCGTTAATAGTTAGATAAAACTAATTATACCATCATGACAAAAATAAAATTATCTTCTATGAGATCCAATATTATATACTTTCGACGAACTTATTTTTATCGTTTTTGCGGGTTTCGATATATTACACTATAAATGAAAATTTTAAAAATACTCTTTTGTGTTAACACAACCCCTAAACCTAAAAAACCCTAACCCCTAAACTCTAAAAAACCCTAACCCCTAAACCCTAAAAACCCTAAACCTTAAAACCCTAAACCCCTAAAACCCTAACCGCTAAACCAAAAAACCTAAACCCAATCCGCTAAACCGTAAGAAACCTAAACACTTAACCCCTAAAAAAATTAACCCAAAAAAGTCAAACCCTAAACCCTAAACACCTAACCCTATCCAGAAACCCTAAACCCACAAAAGTCGGAAAAAATTTCACGAAAGATATGATGTGGGATATCAAATTAAAGGTAATTTTATCTTGTCGTGATGGTATGATTAGTTTGGCCTAACGATCAATGGTTTGTAAGATATTTAGTTTTTAAAATGAAGGTGAAAGTTTATTTTATTGTTTTGATGAAAAAATGAGTGGTTGATAATGGTTTATTTGATCTTTAATTTTCTTTCGATCTTTATCAACCAAACTCTGGCATGCTTTTTTTATCATGTTTGAAAAAGATGTCTTTGTGCATAAATATGACATGTTTATAATAAGAAAGGTTTGAAAATATGATGTTTCTTTTTTATGCTTAATAAAGATAGTTTATAATAGTTAATGACCAAATTAACCCTTACATGAAAAACCTAGATCTATAGTAAATATTGAAAATATAACAAGATCACAATTAAAAAAAACTTGATACTCCAACGAAAAACCCAGATCTACACTTTTATTAGAACTAGTAATTGATACTCCATAATTATTCCAAACTAAAGATATCAAAATCTTATGGCCTACAAAAACAATACATTTCATCTGTTACTTATGGATATTTTTTCCATTGTGTCTTTCAAATATCTTGAAGTCATTTTCTAAATTAAAAATAACAAAATAATATATTTGATCTATCCAATATAAATTAAACTAAAAATAAAAGATTCATTAATCAAATCTTTTCTATCAAAACTAATATATAATTAACATGAACCAATCACCGATTAAGATCTAGTCATCTTGTAAATATCCATCACCACCTTATTCTTCATACCCATTAAGTGTTTGCTTGAAGTATTAGAGTTCAATGAATTGAAAAGACGTGCGGGAAGATCGCGACAATAATGGGTGTCGGAGGAGGAGCACCGTGAGTAGGAGTGGTGTGATGGATAGTAATTGTAATGGTTGGATGAGTGAAATGGAAGATAGAAAGATGAGGGTATGTTTGTCAATGTTGACGTATGTTGGTTCCCGAATGAGAAGGAGGCAACTTTTATTACCCTTTGTATTTAGGATATCCCATATACAATAAGCAAAAAAGAAACATCACAATATCCTGTTTGGATTCAAGTTTGTTACCAAACGACCCAATAAGCAAAAAGTAAACACCCCCTACTAAAGTTTATTGTTTACTTCAAGTTCATGAGTTATTAAATGGGTTACTCAATTTTTAAAATAAAGTAGTAGACCTATAAGACATGTGTAAATACATGTTTAATGCATAAATTACTTGTACAATCATATTATATATATTCTTTTTCTAAATTCTCATAAATCATTTTCTTAAATTAATCAATCAAATCATTAGATACATTTGTAAGAATGATTAGTAGACAAAACAATTATTTTTTTTAAATTATTATATTCTAGATACTTCCAAGCTGGGCTACCGGTTGATATCTCGTATACCATCTCCACGTATGCCGATACATATTCCAGTTCAAAAAAGTTACTAAAGATTGTGAAAATGTTCACCTAATTTATTGATTGAGTAGTGATTCGCATGACTAATTCATGTGCCTAATTTGATGTCTAACAAGGATTTTGGAACATATGGCAAAATCAATGGTAAACAAGATGAGTGAGAATAAGTGAAATACATGTGTCATTAAATAAATAAATTAAGCATGAAATTAGTCACATGAATTAAGCATCTCAATCATTTTCTTTATTGATTACTCAAGTTTAGGGGTTACTCCATTTTTAAAATAGGGAAGTGCTATTTAGACTTACAACACATGTTTAAATATATGTTTAATGCATAAATCATTTATATAATTATATTATATATATATTTTTTTTTCTAAATTGTCATCAATTATATTTTAAATCAACCAATCAAATTATTATGTACATTTGTAAGCATGATTAGTAAACATAACAATCATTTTTCTTTAAGATTATTACACTCCAGTTACTCCCAAGGTGGGCTTATCGGTTGATATCTCGTATACCATCTCCACGTAGGCTGATACATATTTCAGTTCAAAGAAGTTACTAAGATTGAGAAAATGTTCGCCTAATTTACTAAAGTTTCATAAACGAGGTGATGAACTACAACTATTTAATTTGCTAAAGGTATTTTATTACTATATTTAGTAGTTGGCTTGTTTAGATAATTGATAGTATGTAAAGAAACACTAAACTTGTTCCTTTATATTTCTTAATCTATCATAGTTGATTATCAAATGATTCATGTTCATTTCTTCTGAAGCATGTTTTAAATTTTGACAAAAGTGGGTCTGAAATACATAGTAAATCAGCATATAACTAAAACTAATACTACTATTGAACTAATTGTAAAGAAACCGAACTCATACCAAGATGAATGTGCTCCTGAATACCAAAACCAAAGCAGCAGTCGTCGCTGAAGTTGCGTCTGACAAGCTCGTATTCCTTAAACTTCAAACGAACTTTCTAAATGTTGTATTGCCTTATCTCCCCTAACAGTGACGTAGAAATTAATAAGTACACTGCCACATGGACATCTGAAAATGTCAAATTGTTTGAGTAACATGAATAGTTACAATAAAAGAATGCATAAATCATGAAAAAGGTATCTCCATACCTCAAACGTTAGATCCTCAATGTAGGATAACTACATGTTTGTTTCCATCGCTTGCAAGTAAGCATTCCTTGTTATCTCGTGTGTCACCCTTTGGTTTCTTGCATTACTTACCGAGAAATGGAAATCAACATAGCATAATGATAGCACCCTTGGTTTTGTGGGTTTGGTAACGGTGAAAGCAGTTCACGTGATGTATAATAAGTAAAATCTTTATAATTATCACGCTTGTGAAATCGAATAGAGTGGGAAAACCATAAACAAAACACTTGATATCAAATAGTGAGAAATAAGGCTTGAGACTCAACATCACAGCCCACACATCATGTTCTACAATATCACCCATTTGAAACATAAACCAAGGACGCAAACACAAACACGCTTTAATATCTATAGAGGCTCAAACCGCGAGTATGGAAGCGGTACTAAACACATGCTATGGCTGCAACCACGATCTGGATGTGGCTGCCCCGCCAAAATACATGAGTTCATAAACTACACTCACCAAAGACATAACTGCGGAAAAGTATCGTCATCGCCTTCATGACCCTATTATACATTTACGGTGGCACGTGATGTTGGGAAGTTCATAAATACAGTTAGTACTCTTAGCATTGAAAGCTTGTACTGATAGTGATAATACAAGAGTATTAACTAGTTAGTACTGATAGTGTTAGAGTTAGTATTGTTCTATGTATAGAATACCGTGTACGTTTTGCAATAGCATATCTTCTATCCCTATAGAAGATATGATACGTTTAATGCATAGTTATCTCTGTAAAGGATATCCTTGGTGTAGAAAAGGAGATCCTAGCTAGGTCAGAACATATCTCTTACACATACTAGCGTTTCTCTTACCCTAGCCGTTCTAAGTAAAGCTTCAAGGTTGTAAACCCTAGTACTAGAAAGAGTACTGATTATTGGTTAATAATATTGAAGCATTGGTTGTTACATTCTGCTTACTTGTTTACTTTAATCTTCTAAGTGCATTCAAGTAGATTCCGTGATACTTGTGTGTATTCATAACAAAGTTTCTCTTGTTGTTTTGGAACCATTAAGGCAACTACTCACTACAAGCTAAGTGTTCTAGATCCAAGGTTTGGGACTCCACAAGTGGTATCGAGTCAGGTCCTAAAAGCTTTGTTTTAGAAGATCCTGTGAAAGAATTGAAGAAATGGGCTTTGATTCAAGCAAATCCAAGGTTGTTACCGAGTTCCTAAGTTGCGCCAAATGAATATGATCTCGGAGGATGCGATAGAACAAGATTTCTTGGTACTGGACTATAAGCTATGGAACATTGTGCTAAATGGAGACTCCTACAAATCATTGTTTCTGAAGAAGTTGGTGGCAAAATTGTCGTTAAAGACAAAGGTGAACATGTCACTGTTGATGAAATGGCTCAAAGAGGCAATGCTCTTAAGGTCAGAAGTCTTCTACTTATGGCATTACCAGATGATCATCAACTCAACTTTAGCAAGCACAAGGATGCTTAGTCCTTGTTCAAAGCCATTGAGGCTAGATTTGGTGGAAATTCTGCCACCAAGAAAACTCAGAAAACTCTTTTGAAGCAAGAATTTAAGAACTTTATTGCTGGTGCTACTAACTCTATTGACTCAGTCTACAATAGGTTTCAAAAGCTTGTTAGTCAATTGGCAGTGTTGGGTGTTGATATCTCTCAGGAAGATGTCAATCTCAAGTTTATTAAAGTCTTCCATCACCAAAGTGGGACACAAATGTCATTATCCGGAAGAATAAGGCGAGTTTGAAACTATGGATTGATAATTTGTTCAATAACTTTAAAGTCATTGAACAAGACATGAAAAGATCTACAAATGCATCTTCCAACTGGGTCACAAAACATAGCTTTTGTGGCTCAACCAATCACTAGCAATGAGAAAGATGCTTTTATGTTAGTACTTCTAGTACTAATGTTAATATTGATGGTTTAACTATCATTCCAGCAGGCATCAATGACACTACCATTTATGCCTTCATCTCTAAGCAGCAAAAGGGCTCCCAGATCACTCATGATGACCTGAGACAGATCCATGGAGATGACATTGAAGAAATGAATATCAAGTGGAATATTTCTTTGATAAGTATAAGGGCAAGAAGGTTCATGAAGAGAACTGGGAGGCAGATCAAGATTAATGATGGAGATATTGTTGGTTTTGACAAGGGAAAGGTGGAGTGCTACAACTGTGGCAAGTTTGGGCATTTTGCTAGGGAATGCGAAGCCCGTGAACAAAGGGAGAAGCATCAAGTCGATGATTCTTCTTCCAAAGCAATGGTAGCAATTGATGGTGCTGGATATGATTGGAGCTTCATGGCTGATGAAGAAGAAAGTCCAATCAACATGGCTTTGGTATCTGAGGTACTTACTGAAACAAATTGCTCAGATACATGTGTCCCATTAAGTGAATATGAGTCTTTTAAAACTAAGTTTGATAATTTGTCTGAAGAGCTTGCTAAAACTAGTTATAGCTTGGCAAACCATAACATAGAACACAGTGTTGATACTCTTAAAAATACACATCACTATAACTCTGAGAAACTTGATAAGATGATTGAAAGCTCTCTAGTTGGCAAAGCTAAATCTGGAATGGGTTATAAAAGAGCACCACCACAATTCAGAGGTGTTCCCTCACCTCCTGGTATAGACCCTGAACACACTGGCCTAGAGGAGTTTAAGGTACCCACATTTGTTCATGGCTCTAAGGTCAAGTAGACCAAAACTGAGAAGGCTGATGAAGCTTTTGAAAGTGCTAGTGACACTTCCATACCTGAGGTGTATGTGTTTGAAAACAAAAACATTAAAAGAGGTGTAGAGTCTAATGAAACAAAGCAAGAGACAATTTCTAAACCTGTAAAACCTAATGAAAAACCTGTTAGGAAGACACTAAAATATGTTGAGATGTATAAAAACATGTCATTCAGTCCTAGAGGTAATCAAAGAAACTGGAACAAGCTTAAATCTGAGCAATTAGGGGATGAGTTTATCATGTTTAACAAATCTTGCTTTGTGTGTGGAAGTTTCTCTCATCTACACGCTCAATGCAGACACCCTATGAGACCTCAACCCATCATAACCCCAAGAGCAGTACTTCTTAAGACAGGCATAAAACCTTTGAATACTTCAAGGCCAGTTAATACTGCTAGACCACAACCCAAAGTATTTGGTGAAAGACCTAAAAATAACTTTTCAAAATCCTCGCCATCTACTTCACCAAGGCCCTTTTATGGTAAAGCAGAACCAACCTTTAAGTTCTATAATGAACAAATCAAGTTTTACAAGAAAAAGGTTAATAGTGTTGAACCAAGACTTAATACTGATAGGCCAAAAGTTAATACCTTTAAGCCTAAACCTAAAATTGTTGGTTTAAAAGTGAGTGCTGCTGGGGGAATCAAGGGCAATACTGTTAAGCCCTCAGCTTGTTGGGTTAGAAAGACCACTCAACCCAACAGTGCATCAGTTACTCTCAAGAAATATGATTACATTGATGCACGAGGCAGATCCAAGTCAGTAATGGCTTGGGTCCCCAAAAGGAACTAATTTTCTTTATTTTGTGTGCAGGGTCATTCCAACAATAATGATGATCTTGGCTATTCAGACAGTGGATGTTCCAGGCACATGACTGGAAATCTATCATATCTTTCAGACTTTACTAATTTGAATGGAGGAAATGTTTCCTTTGGTGGAGGTATAGGTGGAAGAATTGTTGGTAAAGGCACAATCAAGACTGATAACCTGGATTTTGAAGATGTGTACTATGTGAAAGAACTCAAATATAATCTGTTCAGTGTGTCACAAATGTGTGACAAGAAGAATTTTGTTCTGTTCACAAACACTGATTGCTTGATTTTATCTCCTAATTTTAAGTTGCCTAGTAAAGATGAGGTACTACTTAAGTTTCCTAGGAAAAGCAATTTGTATAGTGTGAGTATGAAAAACATAGTGCCCAAAGAAAACCTTACATGTTTAGTTGCTACAGCTTCTTTGGATGAATCTATGTTATGGCATAGAAGGCTAGGTCATGTGAACTTTAAGTTAATAAATATTTTTGCTAAAAATAACCTTGTAAGAGGTTTACCTTTAAAAAGATTTGAAAATAAACAGACATTTATTGCATGCCTCAAAAGGAAGCAGCATAGAGCCTCTTGTAAGCCCAAGGTTTTTAACTCTATCACCCAACCACTACATATGCTGCATATGGACTTATTTGGCCTACCTCTCTTAGCAGCTTAAATAATAAGAAATATTGTTTGGTTGTGACTGATGATTTTAGCAAATTTACTTAGGTTTTCTTCATGAATACTAAGGATGAGACCAGTGAAATCCATAAGTCATACATAACTGCAGTAGAAAACCTTGCTGATAAGAAAGTTAAGATCATTAGGTGTGATAATGGACCGAGTTTAAAACCAAGTGATGAATGATTTACATCAACTTAAGGGTATTAAAGAGAATACAAGATAGCTAGGACTCCTCAAAGCAAAAGGGGTTTCGAAAGGAGAAATAGGACATTGATAGAGGTCGCTAGGAAAATGTTAGCAGATTGCAAGTTACCCACAACATTTTAATGAGGCGATTATCGCTTGTTATGCTCGTAATGTGGTACTGGTGGTAAAGCCTCATGGCAAGACTCCCTATGAGTTATTCTTAGGTAGGACTCCTACCCTAGACTTTTTCGTAACTTTGGGTGTCATGTCTCTATTCTCAATACCATTGACCACTTAGGAAAGTTTGATGGAAAGTCCGATGATGGATATCCGTAGGCTACTCTTTGAATAGTAAGGCCTTTAGGGTTTACAATTCTAGAACCGTAGGATTGAGGAGAATCTGCACATAGAGTTTCTTGAGGATAAACCTAGTGTAGAGGGGGCAAGGACCAAAGTGGCTTTTCGATATTGATATGCTAACTGAATCTATGAATTATGTGCCTGTTTCTGTGGATTCTAACATTGTTGCAGGAGAAAAGCAAGGTCCTGATGCAGATTCTGATGATGATGATGATGATGATGATGATTGTGTCTTATTGCCCATCTGGAAGGACAGTTCAATTGGAAGCACTTCTTCAGGGGAGGCAAACAAAGATGGTGATCAGTCTCCAAAGACCAATGATACTAATGCTGAAGGAGTAATAACCAATGAAGATGATGCAGTTGTTGAAACTGAAGTGATCGGTACTAATGTGGTTAATACTGATAGGCCACATGTTAGTATTGATGGGCCTGATGTTAATACTGATGGATCTCACTCTATTCCATCAGTCAATACAAATGTTTCTGATTCCAGTAATCCTAATGATGAAGCATATGAGATTGATATTACAAATATTGCTTCATCCTATGTTGTTCCTGTTACACCACACAGAAGAATCAATCAGGATCATCCATTGGAAAATGTTATTGCGAGTGTTCATGCTGAAAGAACCACAAGATCTCAAGTTCAGCATAGTGAGACTGGCTTCTTTAGTGCCATATATGAAGAAAGGGTTCATAGTGAAACACAAAAATGTCTGTTTGCTTGTTTTGTTTCACAGGCAGAACCAAAAAAGGTTTACAAAGCACTCGAAGATGAAGCATGGGTAGAAGCAATGCAAGAAGAGCTTCTCAGTTCAAACTTCAAAATCTATGGGTTCCGTAGATCTTCCCAAGGCAAGAGAGCTATTAGCACTAAATGGGTTTTCAGAAACAAGAAGGATAAAAGAGGTGTAGTTATAAGGAATAAAGCTAGACTGGTGGATCAAGGGTACACACAGTAGGAAGGTATTGATTATGAAGAGGTTTTTGTTTATGTGGCAAGGATTGAAGCTATAAGACTGTTCATGGCCTATGCATCATACAAAGACTTCACAGTATACCAGATGGATGTGAAGAGTGCTTTTCTCTATGGAAAGATTGAGGATGAGGTATATGTCTGTCAACCTCCAGGCTTTGAAGACCCCAACTTTCCTGACAAAGTGTACAGAGTTGAAAAAGGCGCTCTATGATTTGCATCAGGCACCAAGAGCTTGGTATGAAACATTGGCTAAGTATCTCTTGGGAAATGGCTTCAAAAAAAGAAAGATTGAGCATGGACATATCCCAACAGCTCCCACTTGAACATGTTTCAAATAACGTAATAACATTCGTAAGCATTTAGCAACACGCCAATGCTCCTAGAAACACCTGAGTGTTGTTTCATAAAGTCACAGTTGAATGATTGATCATTTATTATTCCTTTGTTTCAGATACCATGTTAAATATATATATGAACAGAGTCATTTGAAAGATAAATAGCATAAGATGTATTTGAAAAGCTAAAATGGACCAATAGATTAGCTTGTATTAAAATAAAAATTTCTTGTTGGATAATAAAAGTAAAAAGTGAAACCAATTGGTCAACGTTAAATTGAGATTACTTATCAAGAAAGAAAACAAAAAGATACAAATGACCTTATAAGGTTTTTTTTTCACTTTAATGTTAAATAACATTATATTTTGATAATTAATGGTTTTTACAATTAAAAACCCAACCTTTTAAAAAAGGGTTAATCTTAAATCCACGTTTGTAGATATAAATATAAAATTATAATCCTATAATCTTTAATAAATCTATAAATTTGACAAATACCACATTTCCTTTAAGCTTTTAAGAAAAAACAAGTATGGGGATTATTTATTTAATAAATTATCCTTATTAGATGAAACATAAGTAACCAACTAACTATAGACATTTCAGGGCATGTTTGGTAAGGGTTATTGGGAGTAAGAAATGGGAAAGATATTGAAGAAAGGTGGTTAGCGAAGTATAATGCAATGACCTATTACTCAATAGTGGGTAATGGGCCATTACCCAATAAATTGGAGGAATGATTTTCTTTCATTTTCTCTTTCCCCACTATTATCATTGTCTTTCCCGAGTTTGAACCAAGCACACCCTTAGCGTTTGGTTTGTTTACTTTTGTTTAACAAAAGGGAAAACCGAATGTGTATCATTTATTCGGTAACATGTACCAGTATCGGCAATTTCGTTAGTACAGTACCAATACACATTTTTATGGGAATTGATTTGCACACTTTTAAAAATGATTGGGACACTCTGTTTGTGCATTAAATACTTGTACAATATTAATATTGTGCTTCAACTGTTTGTACATATGAGTGTCCCAAAAATATTTTGGAGTGTGTAAATCACCTTCCCATTTTTATGCTTAGGAAAAAATGGTACTTTGGTACCGATTCGGTACAGAATTGGTACCGAGCTCATGCCTAACTTCATTAATGGTAACTAGCACGGTACCTGCGAGTTGCAGCGTTAGGTATCCTGTGATTAAAGTTTAGGAGCCAATATTCCAGTCCGACCCAGTTCACCCGTTTTTACTGGTTCTGACTGGTCATTTCCGTTTCGTTTTTGAACGGCTTTTATTGGCTAGCCGAACCAATGGCTACGTCGGATTCCGGTTGAACCAGTTGGTCCGATCTTGTTTTCAAAATTATATGCACCATCAACTTGTTAGCATATAAATTGTATAAAGCTTTGTGTGTTTTATTTGTTTGTGCAATAATAACATGTATTTTTTATGATAAGAGTGCTTTAAAAATATTATTAATTAGTGTGTTTAATCTTGTATTCTTAATTTTAAGATTTTGATATGTGTGTTTAATTGATTTGTAACAAGAGTTTTATATGTTGTATATCTTAATTTTAAGACTTTTGATATTTAATGTGCTTAATGTTATTAAATTAAGTTTTAGAGATATGTAATGTTTCAAAATTATGTTTAATTTACTTGTATATTTTGCTTTATTAGTTGTATTGTTTAATTTTAAATTTTTAATAGGTTCTTAGTCATTTAATGTTTGAAAAGTCTTTTGTGTTTTATAAGATAGTCACATTACTTGCTTTTAAACACCCTTATTATCTACAAATGATTACAATAGTTTAATTTAAACGAGGCTACATAGACCCGTGCGTTGCACCGATTAGTTAAGGGTTGAATATATACGTGTTTTTTACGTAATATTGTTTGCAAGTAGTTACATGTAAGGTATTACAATTGATGTTATCATAAGTTTTGTATTTAAAGTATTTTATTTAATATTTTAATATGAATTATGTATATATTCGTTATTTTCCATATTTATTTGTCACTTTTGTTATTTTTTGGCTCTTATAAATTGCACGATTTTATGCGTTTATGGTTTGTGCAATAGGTACGTGAAGATGATGTATTCTCAAATTTTATTTTTTTTTTATTTTTTTTTTGGTGTGTTTTTTTTGTTGTTATTTTCATGGTATTTTATACAACCTGTGCAATACATGTACTATTGGTCGAATAATTAACTAATTTCTCATAACTAAATGTTTGGTCATTAGGTTCCCATTATTTTAGTTACATAATTTTTTTTTCCTATTTACATAAACTATTTAAGATAGTTATTTAACACCAAATAGCACCACTTTTTGGGACTCATTTTTTTTATAATTATAATTTACAAATTTTGCCCTCAACAATTACATTCATTAAACAATCTAATACTTCATTAATAAAATCAAACATTTAAAAAAAAAAAAAAAAAAATTAAAAAAAAAAAAAAAAAAACGACTTAAAAAATTTACAAAATGAAAAATACGAAATTAAATAAAATAAGTAAATAAATTAAACTATTCGGTCGGCGGTGATGGCAAATTATATAAATTTCAATTACAAAGATATGATATTTCCGATCAATGTTTGGTGTAAAAAACTCGATTGTTAGTGTAACTACACATTTTAAAACATTGTTAACGGTATAATAGTTAGATCAAAGTAACATAAATGAGAAAGATCCATTGAACATAAATGACTAAAATCCATCAAAACAAAAGTCATGTGTAACCATCAAGACATATATAGTCATGGATCTTTAAAGCAAGGTTTCACGACCCAACGTCTTCACTTCAATGTCATCATCAAACTCCGGCACTTCTTTGAGGTAGTAGAAGGATCTCTTAATAAACTGAGAAATCATATCAATATATAGCGAGTAAAATAGGTAAATAAAATGCACTTGGCAACGATGATGAATTATGTTATATATTATACATAAGTACCTTTGAAACCACTTCTTGTGTTTACGAATTCTCTACATCATACTTCTTTCATCGATATCATGTGCACCGAAAATATTTACACATATTACCAAGATGAAGTGCAAACTAATTGTTAAACAATTAATCATTTAATTAGAATTATCAACAAAGCATGGAAACTCATACTAAATACTTAACGATCATATATTAACATTCCTATAAACCACTAATAGCAAACAATCAATGAACCATTAAAATTAATATGAACCATTTAATGTGAATAAGTTGAATGGCTTCTAAAACAAAAGAAGTGACAATTGCTAGCATTTTTATTAGAATGGCTTCTAAAAAACTGAATTAAATACTATGCACCTTCTTGCTTAAGTTGCACTTTGAATGGAGCAAAGAAAAAAAAAAGGCACTAAGAAAGCTAACATTAAATATCACTTTACCTTGAGAACCAAACTTCCAATTTGATAGAGAGCAACCTCCGCATCAGTATAAGTTTTTTCACTGTCTTTAGAGCTTATGATGATTACACGCTCCTCATGTCGCTGCATTTCAAGAAATTAAGAGAAATGATAAGCGCATACACAGGAAATAGTGTGGAAAGTTTAAGAAATGCATGTGTTATTTAAAGGCTCTTTAAGATGAATATGAAGTGTTGCAACAACTAAATGCGGTGTTTCTTTGTATACCTCAAAGTAATGATCACATGTCTCTTCGTATACCTCCGATTAATGATCATACATGAGTGTTGTAGCCTTCAAAGAACACTTAATATTCACTTTCATTTCATTACATTCAATTGAGAGCTTTTGTGGACCATTGGCATGTTTGTACCGTACATGATTTTGTGCACAAACCCTCTTGCACATTAAATTAAAGGGGTGAACTTTTAGATATAATAGATAACAAGATCAACCTCGAGACAATGTCAACTAAACAATGTCAAAAATCCTTCGTTCAGTAAAAACACGTACGTACATGGCTTTTTAAGATTTTCAATACCCATGTTTCCTGAAGCGACACTTTGTTTCACTCCTTTCATTTATACTTTAAGCG